>JAPTYQ010000019.1:32216088-32227071 GCA_029814465.1 Ostorhinchus cyanosoma
CCTTCCCTTATGGCTGGAGAGAAAAGGCAAGAAAAGGAAGGATCTGGCTTGAATTATTTGCACTGATAAAGAGACCAAATATGCTTATCCATTCAGAAAGAATCGATAGACAGAGGAAGGGAGCAAACAGAGCGAGGGTCAACGCACAGACACCCTTGTCAAGTCTATGTTGTGTTCACTTGCTGAGTCTCAGGGCAATTTGGCGTTTTTTGTGGATTTAGTTTGAGCCGCCTCTGACTGTGACTGATGCTAACAGTGATGCTGTGAAAGTTGCTTCTTGTCTTTCTGAACAGCAGAGTGACTGCGGGGTGCATCCTGTTGATGAGGAGGTCGTTTAGAGAACAGACTTCATGTTCCCAATTTAGCAGAGCAGGATCTGGGGATCAGCAGCCCATCTGCCGATGGTCACTGAAGAACATCCGTTACTTCAGCAACTTTATGAAGCGTTGCTGTTTTTGAGTAGTTCTGTCTTCACTGCTTTTTTCTTTTCTCTGCACAGTGTTAAGGCTGTGTCTTAACTCATCTACATGTATGAATACATGGGAATCACTCTCCTCGACAACAGCTTCAGTGCACCATGTGAAATGATGTAATACCTGCGCATGCTGAACCATAACTCTTAAATACTGACACTTGAAAAATGCTATTAAAATTCTAGAAAGACACTTAGAAAGCGCAGACCTCTTCCAAGGCCAATCGTTTTTCTTTCTGTTCCACAACCTTATCAAACCACCAACAAACCAACAGCTCCAAGTCATTTTAGGTTTTTGAAATAACTTTCCTATTTTGTAATCTGCCTCTCAGTCACAGCCAGAACTGGGGAGCTTTCTTGCTAGATAATGTTAGCGGCTACCTAATATTGGCTAATGTTCTGCCAAGTTTCATGATATTATGTGCAGTGGATTTGGTGTAATTTTGCTGACAGATATTTAAATTGCATATCCTTCTTGGCAGAGGTAAAAAAAAAAAGGTTTAAAAATCTGTGAAAAACATAATAGATATATTTTGTTCTGAAGGAGCTTTTTTTTTTTTCAGAGGGCTCGGTGGAACGGTGGTGGCTCTCAGACACAGTGGGGCCGAATCCCTGGACAGAGCATTCCTCATTGAACCAGGGAATGACAGAACTCAAATCTGCCTCTCCTCCTTTAGCTCTCTGTGTTTTTTTTCTTGCTCTGTGCTTACATTTATAGCAGTCACAGGAGAGTTTTAATTTGCAGCCCATTTCTCTCTTAATGGCGGTGAGTGTGTGGGTGTGTGTGCGTATGCTCGTACAGTAAGAGACAGAAAAGAAAGATGAGCCAATGGAGCCACAGCACAACTCTAAGCCCTTCTAAAGTCATCCATGTTTTTATTCACCAGAAATTAGACCATCTAATTAATCATTAACATTCCTCCTCCTGATCCTTAACCCTCTGGGAACACTCGGTCTCTCCCATATGATCTGTGTCTGTATGGATGCATTTATGTGGCTGAATGTTTGCGTATTTCACAAGGGCAGGCTGGTTTTCAGAAAAGCAATTAGTGCAGCCAAGGGTGTTATCAGGCTCAGAGGTTATAAACACCTCCAGTAGTGTGTTGGAACACTGACCATGATACCTACACTGGTACATGGAACAGCAGTCTGCATGTGACACAGTAAACCCATACAAGGGGAAAAGGATGCACACTAGTGGGAGATGTAGGGTGAGACTTTTCATATGATGCTGTTATTCTCATGGACCTGGATGATGCTTAATGCGAATCTTAAATGTGCACTGCAGTATTTGAATATTGTACTTTTGTAGTACTTGAGAGCAATGACAAGACCACTTCTGGAACGCCTCAGTCTCATCAAAAAACACGCTTAAGTCACAGGACGTGAAAAGTACAATATGTGAAGTTTTATGCGAGAAATTTGATTTTGATCTGGGTGCTTCTTCCATCAGTAAAGTATTAATACAGTGTACATAGTATAAAAATACTCTGACTAAAAAGCCTGGTGTTTGAGTACAAAAATATCAGCATTAAACTATACTTACACAACCAAAAGTAAAAGTGCAGAATTGTCTATTTTGTGTTTCTAATTATGTGAAGTGTTATTTAGTTTATCTGTTGTGATGCAGTTGATGATGTAGTTCATTTAAATGACTATACTATTTGGTAGGTTATTTTATAACAATAAATAATTTGTTAGTCAATTAAAAAAAAAACTTAGTTTAATATCTGTCTTTAATAATCTGTAAAATTACAGTAGCAGAAAACAAAACAGTAAAGCATGTTAGAAGTGGACACGGTACAGTAGTTGAGTAAATGTATTCGTACTGGGGGGTTCCGATCATTCCTACTGGTGAAAATAAACCCCTTTATTTAGAAACAGTGGTGAGAAGTGTCCTGCAAAAGTGTGTGTGCAACGTTCAAGGATGGTAACACAATAAATAATGGATGTTGCTGTGAGTCCAGGCTGAATGCAGCCGGCCTCTGCCTTCCTGCCACCGCTGCAGCATGTGTTCAGGTTTGTTTTATTCATTGCATGTGGCCTGAGCTGCGTCTGAATGGACAGTTCAGAGAAGTGCATGTGTTTGTGGCTGGACAGATGTGCTCTCTGTGGCCTCGCTGACTGTTCTCTGACTGTTGCGTGGCTGTGTTTCGTCTTCAGGATCCCCTGGGGCTCAGTGATGTGGAGCTATGACACATGTGTTAGTTAAAACACATAAGCACGGCATGTGTCCACTTCATAGAAATGTGTATCTGAGGGTAAAATGGACCATACTTTGTATTTTTCTCCTCTTTCCTTCCTCCTCCTCCCCATTTCACTCTCCCTTCCTTCCTTCCTCTCCACATTTTCTTCTCTTCCCATGTCTCTGCTTTTCTCTGTCCTCTGTTATTTGCTTTTCTCTTTGTTTCCTCTGCTCCTGCCTCCTCGTCTCCTATTCTCCTCTCCTTTGTTGTCTTTTCCTCTCCTTTTTCCTCTCCTCTCACCCTCTCTCAGTGTGTACAGTCAGCCATACACTTCACTGCCAGCACTGATTTATTCTGCTTAGGCAAATGAGTGTGGCTTACAGCATGCCTCTTGGTTTCTGCTTCATCAGTACACAGTGCACATAACACTGAAGCAGGTTGCAGCCTGAAACCCCTGAAATGGATCTAAGAGACACGCTGGAGGGGTTTCTTGTGCACTACAATGGGCTGATGTGACTCATTCCTGTGTTTTGGATGTAGTGGAATGTGTAATTGAGCATGTATAGTACACAGCTTGAGCCTCTCATGTAATCGTTGTTTTCGCCACTGAACCCCCAGCGAGGGCCACGAACATAGAATCTGCCAACTGACGTCACACATTCACTCAACAATGGGCTTAAAGGCCGGTGAACATGTTAAACAAAGACACTAACATTAACACTGATTCTCATTACATCGACTGGAACCCCACAGTCACACCTCATATTAATATGGGTTTTTGGTTTAAATACATCTGTTCACACTGGACAGTAGAAAGTGATCACTTCTATCATCTCTTCACTCTGATGGCAAACTGAATTCACTGGGCTGTTAAAATACTCTAAATAGAGCTGATGTTGTGAATCAACCAATACATCTTAAATGTCAATGCGATGACTTTGACCTTTTCTATTTGTTTATTGAGTCTCTCACTAGGGAACAACAATAATGCAACTGTAGGAAATAATTGTGACTAAAGTTATAATTGTGCTTTTATGTTTCTTTCATTGTCATTTATTCAGTATAGGCTTAGCTAGTATGAGAAGAGCCATTTAATTGCATTGAAGACTGAAGTTCGTTAATAACACATTTTTTTTGCTTGCTTACTCGGTTTACTTTAATAAAACCCTCAACACTGAATCTGAGGACTATGCTGAAATAATGACCGAAATACAACTATTCTGTTTGTCTTTTTTTTGTTCTTACAGGTGCATGGAGATAATGATCATGCAAAAATACTTGCAGTTTATAACTGCAATAACTGCAATATTGGCCTGTATCTCATATATTTTAGACATACACTTGATATGTATGCCTTATGTGTGTATTTCCAGTACTGATAATATATCGCTAAGGGATTTACAGAGGTCCATCTATTTGTCTACTCTTGATCTCATTCATTTCATGACTGTGTAAAAACACACAGATATGAACTACAATGAAAATTATTTATTATTTTGACGGTATAACCTAGTAATCTGAAATCAGAAGATGAATCAGTGTAATTGATTCACAGTAAACATGCTGGTATGTGGTAGTACTCTGAACAGCCGGTAGACAGGATGTATAACCACAGTGTGTGTTTGAGGGTGGTATGTACTGTATGTGTGTGTTTATTGTGTCACTCTGGTTGTGTTTCAGCATTGAACCCCATGTGTGGTGTTGTGTTTCAGTGCACAGACAGAGGAGGTGCTGCCCCATGGATACCTGTGACCTGGTCCACCAGGATGCGGGAGGTGATGATACGACCGTATTGGGAGAAAAGCTGCTCCAGCTCCTTCTGGGTCATGGTCTTGGGGAGGCCGCTCACGTACAGGTTAGCGTCACGGATCGAAGCCGAGCTGGGTCGCGCATATGACACCTGGAAGAAAACAGATGAATCATATGTCTGTGAAACTTAATGACTACAGGAAAAAACACTCATGAACATTCCCCTAGTCCAAATGGGACCAGGGTTTGTAGTAGGAGATGTGCAGAGACGCAGTGTTTTTGTTTAGATGAGCGATGGTGTAGGTCAATAGATCCACAGGGAGGAAAATGTGGGTGTGTTTTCTTAGTACAACTTGCCTCGGGGATTATTGTCGTCAGGAAACGATTTAGCTGTTTCGAGCACTAGAGAGATAACACATGAGTGGTTTGGGAGACACGAGGGAAACCTCATCCCCTCGAGTAGAAACAACAGGTGTTTAACTTTTGTATCCAGGGGATTCAGATGAATGTTTTAAACATTTTGTCCATTTACTCTACTAACAGAGTTTATTTGGTCTAAATTAAAATATGACAATATCAAATAAGCCAGTATTATGTTTGCAGATGTTTTATAGGGTAATTTAAGTAAGACATTAGCAATGAGCCTACAATTAAGTTAGGAAAAGCCTTTTCACCAAGCATCACTAAGCCTTTTAAGTCTGAAGGTGGAGTTTAGTTAAGCGGTCTTTAGCAGGTTTTACAGTTGGTTGAAAACTTGCACAGTCTCTTCCTCAGACCATCTGCTTGTGTCTTCTGCTGATTTCAAAGATTGGTATCAGGAATAAATCCAGTGTTTGCCACACACAATCTTTGGTACAATATTTTAGCAAACTTCATTTCCAAATTTTTCCAAGACTAAAGTGATTATGCAGTGTAGCTATGGTCTACATCCACAATTAGAAATAAAAACCAGAGCAGTGGTATTTAAAATGGACTGTCGAGTGTATTTCATTGCGGACCGTATGAATACAAAATATTTCATCTTTTGTCAGGTCAACTTCCTTTCATTTGTAGATAAATCCCCGTCTGCTCGAGAACCAGACGGTTTACTGAGGAGTGATTATTACGTGTTTTAGAATCAGCTGGTTTCTCCTCTTCCCCTTTAACCCATAAGGACCCAGTGTAACTTTGGTGTCAGTTCTCAAATGAATTTTTCTGTCTATATAACCTTTCCAAAGAGATTTATCACCATAAATTATAATATTATCCTTTTAATTTTGTATGTCTTCCAGTGAACGTCATCTATTTTCCTATGTTTAATTCACTGATCATGTAGATGTTCATAAAACTTCAGAATATAGTCAAAGGTTATTATATTAAAACAGAAAAAAAATGAAGAAAAAGTGACTTAAAAGTAAAATCTATCACTAACTGAACATAAACCCAGTGTCTCCATCCACTGTCATCGATCAAACTCCATGGGTTTTTACTGGTGAATCAATGTTGCAGAAGATGACGGTGTTTCCATGGTAACTACGGAACATCTGAACATCCTAATGGGTCATATCTGATGACCATGAAAAGATGACAAAACTGTATTTTACACTAATTATTCACATGTATTGATAGGATTAATGGTGTAGATCAGTAGATGCTTTTGGTCGACAGTGGATCTTTGGGTCTTTATGGGTTAAGAAATGCGCCACCAATGCTGTCTCATTTTTTCCAACAGCAGATAATAAACTCATTTACACATTTTACTCGATTCTTTCCTTCCAAAGTTATACATGTAAACAGTTGACCCATTTTTTCATGAGAAACATATTGTTAGCCTCATAGCATAATGACAATAAAAGTCATATTTTCAAACAAGTTGTGATATCTGCATAACTTTACACTCCTGACACGGCTATGACCTGAAAAAATACAACTTAGGCAATTACTATGAATACTATGAAGCCAACGATACATTCTGAACATTCTCTCAAGATCTACAGATACAAATCCTGAAGGTGAAAGTGAGCAGGAACGTGATAATTTGGATAAAACTGTTAAATGTGGTAGAGGAGTATTATTATGTAGACTTTCTAAATGTGCTCTCATTTATCCACATGGCATTCTAAACCCCCTCCCCACAGCCAGTACCATCCCACTACCACCTCAGATAAAACCCAACTGTGTCGTAAACACCGACATCATTTTCTTTCAGGTATTTCAGATACACACAACGACAAAACCACATACGATCTTACTCCAGCTCTGCCCTCCCTGGTATCAATCACACACAGATAATGGAGTTTCTTACTGTAACTTAGTGCTCGTCATCATTTCCATACATGATGGGGACAGTAAAATAAGTGGTTCTGCTGTGCAGTTCCAGGCAGCAGCTCTCTACGCCTGAACTCTCAGTTGTCAAACGCTGTCCTGAACATCTTCCTGTGTAAACCTGATTTTACTCCGGCAAAAGTTGCGTAAATCCCATTACTACTGCTGCTGACTGGAGCAGCTTTCCCCTTGCAATACTTTCATTACCTCTGACATGTGGAGACATAAGCCATCAAATAAGGTTAAAGTCAGGCAAATGTGGTGGATATGCAGTCATATCCTTGAGCAACAGCATGGAAATCCTGCTGAAGTCTAACGGTGGGAGAATGGGATTGGGAGCAGCTGGCTTTCCCCGTGTCTCACTTTTTTTTTCTTCTTCTTTTCACACATCTTCCTCTTTGGCATCCTTGCTCAGCTCCTCTGTCTTCCTCTTCCTCTCGTTGCCTGGATCTTTTTTTTTTTTTTGCTACTGCTTTTCTTCTTCCTTCCTGCTTTCTGCCTCACTAAACCTTTCTCCCTCTTCCAGATTCTGCCTCTTTTCTCCCCTCCCTCTTCTCTTCTCCCTCATTTTCTCTCCTTGTCAGCCAAGTCCAGATGTCTAATCCATCAACACCTCCTCAAGCTGGAAGCGGTATTGTGTATAAGTGTGGTGTGGTGCACATGTGAAAACCTAAGAGTGTGTGTGAGAGAGCAGGAAAGTTAGAAAACTGTAAGTGTGAAGATTAAAGCGTTCACAAGCACACACTGTATAAATGTGTCTCAGATGATGTGCATGCATGTCACTGTGAGTTCCTCTCACCTTTTCCATGCTGCTTCCCCTCACACCTCAGTAGGAAAACAGCATCACAGCCAGTGCTGATAAAATCTGAGGTGTCATGGTGGAGGGAAACCACAGAGACACTACAGAGACACGTAGCCTGAGAGCATGTGAATGTCTAGGCCAAGTGGGAGAGAGCGGGGAAGGGTGTGACATAAAAGAGCGACAAACTTAATTTTAGAATTACCGCGCTGCCTTTTAATTTACCTTGTTACCTTTAGGGTGTTTCAGTCTGTTTGCGGGGAGAGAAAGCATGGAAAGAGGGGTGTGGGAGGGAGGAAATGATGTGTGAAAGAGCGATAGCAGCAGACAGAAGCAGGATGGTCGTCTGTCGTTATGAGGACCCCTTTATCTCAGGAACGTCCTCTGGGTTATGAGAGAGTGAAAGCAAAAATCTGTGAATTTCCACTGCTGCACTCAATAAAGATCTATTCATCTCATACTAGAAATATATGGCCTTTAACTTTTGTGTGTCAACTGTATAATTTACTCACAGGGAGTAAAAAATATGCCTTTATATATGAACCTAAACACTTTGAACACTGTGGAATCGTCTGTACACCCCCTGAGAAGTATATTGTGATATAAGGTTATGTTATATCTAGGGCTGTCAAAATTAACACATTAACGCAGATTAATCCGTCATTGTGATTAATCCGATTAAGAATTTTAACGCAACTAACCCATCTGCAGCGCATTTCAGGCAGTTTGTCCAAGTGGAGTTACGGTTGCACATGTGTGAATGGTAGCAACAGGCAGCAGAACCAACCCATAAAGATGGAAAAGGCTAAACATCACATTGGCCCTCTGGATGGAAATATGAGTTAAAAAAACAAAAAAGACGGAACAGTTGTTTCAAGTTATTTTGTAGAAACTGTTAAAAGTGTTTAATAAACACATTAAGTGCATATATTCTCTTCTGGAGTCTGTTTGCTCATGCAAAATGAAACAAAATTAATATAGATTAAAAATGAATGATATTTAATTGTGATTAATTGAATCCACAGCAACCCTGAGATTAATCTGATAAAACATTTTTATCATTTGACAGCACTAGTTATATCACCGTTTCCTTAAAGTCATTTCACTTAAATTATGTTTTTGGGTTTAATTTTGGTTCCATTGTCAAAACACATAATGTTTCTGTTTTTTGTTGTTTTACTTAATTTTACTCCTGCATATTTGGAATTGTTTAGATGTCTAGAAGTGTCATAATGAATAATTTAAAACCACAAATAATTATCTGGTTTCCTCTTTAGTTTTCATTTCAGAATAAAAATCAGTCTTTAAAATAAGATGAAATAATGATTTGCACCAACAATATAAGCTGATATATCACCCAGGTCTCTGTAAATGTTGTATATGTCATTATTATGTGTTTAATCAGTATTTTACAGCCTGAACACAATACTGTATTTCTATGCCTCTATATTTTTAAAAGGGACATTGAGTTGTGATAAATATTTAAATCAGATTTTTCTAAGATAGGGACGATAAATAACCGTTAAGAAGTGAAGAAAAGAGGTAAGAAGTGTCCTCCAACAGTCATACCTCCACCAAGGCCTCACAGTCACAATGATGCAAAAAGAAAAAGAACAAAAAGAACTGGATTTGCTAGAGTTTCACAAACATCAGTGCATTAGCTTTTGTCTAATCCTGCTGAAAGCCAGGCTACGAGACTAATTAATGGCAATGACAACATAACCTCTTTGGCAGAGGGAATAAAGAAAAGCATAAATTAGTTTTTAAAAAAAAGGTAAGCTATATGATACTTTTACATTTGAATGAATGAGGAGCAGTGCCATATGCCAACGTGTATGTACAAACAAACAGTCTCTGTTTAACAAACAGTTAGAGTTTAATTCAGTGAGAGCCCTGCTCCAGGTTCCAAGGACTGAATCATGCAGTTATAGATAGAAAACACACACAAATACCAACACCGACCCACTCAACGTTCACACATTGGACCCCCACCTCACACACTGACTACTGGAACACATGCTGAAAACACATCCCACATCACACCCATCGCACCCAAATCACAGGTCTGTTTCAGAAACAGTCAGACTACAGATGGGACTGAGGGCTGATCCCAGACCAGCACTGACAGCCCGGTGTCTACGGACCAGAGTGATAGTCTCCGAGGGATTTCCCTTTCACAGTTACAGGCTAATCCCATCCTATTAGATTAGATTAGATGAGATTAAATCAAATGACAGCAGTGAGAATCCAGGGATTACCACGATGCCGCAGATTTCTGCCCCTCTTAAAAGCACCGTTTTATCAGACGGCGAGCGCATGGATGGAAGGGAGAGGGAAGGCGACACTGATGTAAAATATCTGCAAAAAAACAACTGCCTGGAGGCTTTAATTTTACGTCTCCTGCACGTGTTTGCACAAAGGACATCCTGGCATCAGTGGGGTTTATCTGGTTCCTCTGTGACAACCATCACCGAGCCTGTGCATTATGAATAACAGAGTCACGCATTTAAAATGCAATAACAGAGTCCTCAATTACTGTGGAAAACACACCATGATGGACGCGTTTCTTCCCTTTCACTCACAGATATCTATACAATTTCACCTTTACATTGTGACATTTAGAAAGTGATTAGCATATCAGCTATAGTCCCAACCTTTTTAATGTGTCTCTTTGATTTCAATGGTCTTTTTATTTCTGAGGCGCATGCATGTTAATCCCATCTCACCCTGGAGCTCATTTACCAACACCATCTTTGATTAAAAGGCTCAGCGCAAGAAAAAAGTACCTTTTTTATGCTTTGGTACTTTATTTAATCATGAAAGGTGTAACTTCTTCGCTGCAGAACTGCTTTTTCAGTCTTTCAACTGTTTGTAGAAAGATGTGTTTGACTGAAGACGGTGTCGTGTTGTTCTGTGTTGTTTTGTGTCGTGTTGTGTTACCTTGATCGTTTTGGTTTGAAGTCTGAGTCCATTTAACGTGTTGATGGCTTTCTCTGCATCCTTTGGGTCAATGTAGTTGACAAACCCGTAGCCAAGACTCTGTCCTGAAATGTCAGAAAGAGAGAGAAACTTTTAGAACATGATTTGTTTTATTCACTTAAGAAGAACAAAGAGAACAAGAACATGGTTTTATTTATCATATGTTCCCTCCATCTCCGTTACATGTGTTAAATGTAAGTGACAGGACCTTAAGACACCATTTGGACTCCTTTAGGACGCCCTTCTGATCTAAAGCGTAACAGCATCAGTAACTAACAGCCTCAGTGGGATATTGTGTATGAAATGTATGATGTTTTTGTCAGACCGTGGCAGTCTGCAGCAGTCATATATGTGGGGGTGCGCTCCAGAACTAACGTAACTAATGCTGGCGTGAAAGGAAAGAGAAACTTTACATACTTTCAACGTCCAACTCCCATTCCTCTATTATACAGTGGGTCTTACACGAAATTTCCACAACTTCTAACCTGTATCCA
>JAPTYQ010000019.1:32228801-32241922 GCA_029814465.1 Ostorhinchus cyanosoma
TTTCAACGTCCAACTCCCATTCCTCTATTATACAGTGGGTCTTACACGAAATTTCCACAACTTCTAACCTGTATCCAGGTTCAATCAGTCCACCAGAGGGCGCCACTCTTAATGAACTACATTTGCCAAATACCACGAAGAAGAGTTACATTTATAGAGAAGAAAGTCAGTATTAACAAACATGACAACTGACAGAATTACATACAGAATATAAGTAGAAGACGAACACTAGGCTCCGTCCGTATCCATTTGTGTCTTTAACATAAGTTGCAGTCACTGTTAATTTTGTCATTTTTTTTGGAAAAATCTCCACATTTCTGACATTACTCCTCCATCTGCTGCACTATGAGTTGCTGTCAAGTGGTATTGGTGTGTTTGTATCAGAGCATTTTTACGAGTGTGAGTATTAATACACACACTCAGTATCGGACCGACACCATCCTTATCTTTAACTCGCAGTATCAATAAAATCTACCACAATTTGCAAACGCTTCTTCCTCTTTTCAAAGCAGACAGATTTAAAATTAATCAAATAACAGTTAACAAATCAACACATATTTGCCCTTATTCCTCTAAAAATAATGTGCAAAGGAAAATGTCTACCCTTGTACTTATCATCAGGACCTTGTTATATTTGTGATCTTGGATCTTTGAGGTATTTATTCTACTGACACACTTAAGTTTCTCATGATATAAACATCACTGATTAAATGCCTAAAATACAAATATGGATGTCATAAACTTAAAATGCCTCTGAATTATGAAAATGAAAAGGCAGTGCCAGAAAAAAATATCTACTACAAGTAGAGTACACACAAGAGTACAAACAACATATTTGCAGCTGTGTGAAACTGGAGAAAAATGCCACCCCCATTTCCCTCGAAGCTGCGAGTGTCTTCAATGCAGACTCCCTTTGAGTCTGAGGCCTGACATCTCCCAGTGTTTCCCCGACAGATCAAGCCTTTCAACAAGCGCAGGACTTTGAGCAGATGCCTCCAGCCATCAGGGCCTTCAGTCAGATACTGTTCAACAAACACAGCTCCAATCCACGAATGCCACACAAACACAAAGACGTCCAGTCAGTTTAACGGGAGCACATCCACATATTCACACTAATAGAAACAGACAGCGGTTAGTCAGAGACAAAATGAATCACAAAATATGGAGCATGGCTCTTTCACAAAATAAATACGTTTGGGCTATGGATATCACAGCACAGAACGGCGCAGAACGGCTCAGCAGCGAGCAGTGAAGGGCCAGGAGGGAGTTGTAGTCCTAACATCAAACAGCTGATGGTTTTTCTCTTCTTCTCTCCTCTCCTCCCTCTTCTCCTCTGGATTAACTGTGGATTATCAGACGCTCTCTATTGTTAATTAAAAACCTGCCATCCTGGAGAGACTACTGCTATTTATAACTAGCCCTCCTCTCCTCCTCCCCGTCTTCCTCCTCTTCCTCTTCCTCTCTGACTCTCAGCTGACATCAGGTGTTAAGTTTGGGCAGTTTATATATAACTCCAACTCATTTTTGTGGTACTTCTTATCTGTTTCATGGTGTACAAAGGAGGGAAGCCACAAGTAGATAAGAAAGAGATCAAATATGGCAAAATGAAAGTGACTCCATCCATCGTCTGCCGTAACTCCAACATGAAACCGAGCTCGGATGGTTCCTATAAACCTTCATGAATAAAATGCAATAAACAGACCTCATGGAGGAAATCCAGTTGGGCTGTTAAGTCTCACACGATGAGCAATTTGACTTATTAGCATAATTCCGACAAAAATAGAGAAGAAAGTCAAAACGTGTCTCAGAGTAAGAATACTATATCATCTGCATATATAACACAAGACCATAATATCCATGTCTGTGCTTCCTGGATTCAGTTGGTTTATTAGCTTCATATCTTAGATAAAGTAAGAGTCATTCCTTACCGACCTACCCAGGATTCTGAACCTTTCACAGTTCAATTCATGGATTCTTTTGGAAACAAATCCAATGGACTCTTATATCACATTCTTCCAACACTTGCAACACATATTCATTAAAGCAGATATTAAAATCAAATGAATACATAAATAAATTAATACACAAATGAGAAATCTTTAACTTTCCAAATCTCATAACTCTACTAGCTTTAATTTTCTCGCAGGCCCATTCCACGATTAATTACATATATATTTACATTGAAAAAAGCGTGATAAATGGCCCAAATCCCTATCTGTAGCCGTTCAATTATTATGTATATATTTTCCAGCGACAGTTAAAATTCCAGATGGGTGTAACAGCTGAACACTGGCTGCTGGTAATGTTCTACTCTGGTGTTCACCATCATCTCTCCCACCCTCGCCTCCCACTCGACCATCACCTTCCTCACCCCTCTCCCTCATCTTCAACAAGAAATGTGAGGTTCGACAAGCGCCGCTACCAGGAGGTCGGCTGAAAATGAAGTGTTCTGGCGAAGAGCACTCATGCAGGGCTGTCGAGATTGGCCGGCTGGTGCTTAATGGTACGGAGACACTAGAGCTCATAGAAGAGTCCAGGAGCCAATCGGGGCCAAACTGGCAGACGTGTACTGTAGAACAGGGAGAGTCTGATGTGTAGGCTGACTATGTATATACAGTATATATATGTGTGTGTGTCTGTGTGGGTGCATAAACATTTGTGCAGTAGTGTGGGCATGCAAATATGAGTCAGCAGTGGATTTTAGTCCTGCAACAATGTTAAATTCTATTTCCATGTACCTACTTTGACTATTTCTATATGTAAATGGTGTGTTCATTCCATGAACCTGAGACCATCAATCCCCTTGGAGGCTTTAAAGCTTCACAGTCAGATGCTTTTTATCATTCTATTATCACTGTTATTCACTTCTCCTCTATCGTGTAACCTGTTTCTTTCAAATGTTTGTGTTTTTCTGTATGTTTCTTGGACTCGGGCCTCTCTTATAAAAGAGATTCTTACAATGATAAGTGACTAAATCATATTCTCATCATAAGATGTTTGCATGGTTAATGAAAATGACAATGAATATTCTACTAATATACCTATTTACATGCAGCTGTGCAAACATGATTTATACTGTGTTTTCCCTTCAAACACCTTCTTGGAAAGGTCAGCTTTTCAACATCTGGTCAAACCAAAGAGCTTGGTGCTATGTTTCTCCTCCTGGACATTTTTTTCAGACAGGATCTTTGTCTCTGTCTTTGCAACATGTGATAAAACCCATAAATACACATGTGCACATGTCCTATTGCTCCATTTAGAAAAAGGCCTAATTCAGAATATCCAAATGAAATATACTGTTTGCATGACACTTGTCATGACTATAGTTATATGTGGAGTAACAGAGGAATATCAGTGTGCATGTAAATGTACTCATTGAAATCTGAATGCATTAACAAATAATGCAGTGATAATATGACTTGAATAAATACATGACTTCACAGCTGATTGCTAATTGGAGCCTTATATGATTATTGGACAAACCAGTGGATAGCCCATGTATCCATGCCTTCATCTGATTTGTCTTTGTGAGAATACAAATAAATTACATTTATCTGATTCAGGCAGTGTTTGTGTTTTATTTATCATGCATGTGAATACTGACATGATGGAAATGCAGTGGTGGTCAGCTCTAGTCTCTGATGCTTTATCATATGGAGTTGGTGTTGTCACTTTTTGCTGCCCCCTCCCTTATCTTCTCTCCTTTTTTGGCAGGTCTGAGTGCTTCTAGAGTTGGAAGAAAAAGGTGGGAGGGAGGCATCAGTCCCCAGGTGAGAGGGAGATGAGGGGAGACAGAGGGAGACATCTGCCTGCAGCATCAGGGAAGCTCTGGGGGGAGGGTTTCCACCCACCACTTCCAACCTGCTATGGAGCTGCTAACAGCAGGGAGTCACCAGGAACTTGTCTGACGGCCTGAAATCTGCACGGTGCGGGTGGCAAACGCAACGCCAACGCATCACACTGCCAGATGCACACACATGTGGCGCACACACACAAATGCAAGTAAACATGTAATAACTCAATCACAGTGGCACACACAAACAAACAGAAGCAGTAAAGTACCGTATGTGCTCCCAGCGGGACACGAAGGAGAGAGGCTGCCAGCTAACCAGCCAATGTACCACTGTGTGGTAGGATGGAGTATTATTTAGGTCAGAGTTAAGGGAATATCAGCCCTGAAAATACTCATAGTCTTAACATTACTGTAAATGTACACTTAAAGTCATTTAATACCAAGCCCAGATTTTAAAATATGTTGGAAAAAAAGGGCAGGGAAAGAAAACAGAATGTTGGATTTCTGCTGATATTCACTGAATGCTACATTTGAGCAGTGAAATCAGCTGATGTTTCAGTTGTTTTTCTGTTATTTACTATATAGCATTGCTTTAACTGCAGTGGATCCACCATCTACAAGACAAATATAACAACTCTGCAAACTATTACACACAGCTTTGAGCTCGAGTCATGTGTCTATTAAACATTACCTGAGCACAGTTAAAATTACAATATTTACCAAAAGGTACTTTAAACAAACCTCAGTTTGTAATCCATCTGTGTTTCCTAGACTGACTCAGTCAAAAATTCACCTGCAGTAAATGAACATTCATCCAAACAGAGGAAGCCCCAGCTCCCCGTCCACCACCCTCAGGTTAAATATTGTCAGTTTGGTGGGGACTGTGAGGTTAGCTACGTAGTGCAGTGGAATAAGAAGAAGAGTGAAGAAAATGTGGTCGACAAAGAGCCTGTTGTGAAAAATCAAAGCACTTCTGATCTTTGGAGTTATTTTGGATTCATGAGACACTGTTTCAAACACAGACACTGTATAAAACATGATCAACAGGTGTGGTTGGTTCTTTTAGAGGTGTAAAAGTAAAAAATATTGATGCTACTGCAGCAAGACAGGCATTTTATTACCCCACCCCCCAAAGGGGAGTCAAGGGGTATTGTTTTTGGTTGGGTTTGTTTGTTTGTTTGCTTATTAACACTTTAGCAGCAAAACTAATGGTTGAATTCTTACCAAATTGGGTTTATAGATTGCTAGTGACACTGAATAGATGTGATGACATTTTGGGAAAAGTAGGTCAAAGTTCAAATTTTTAATGATTTTGTTTTTAACTTTTTTTTCTTATTTACTTATAATGGTTGACATTTGTCTATGCTGTTTATGTCTATGCTGACATCAGCACACGCATAGACATGATGACATCAGCTGGGTCGATGCCAAAATAAGCTACAAGACGTGCGAGGGGTGCCTGGAACCACTTGTTAATATTAAAATGAAGTACAATTTATATGAAAGACCATGGAAATATGTGTGATTTTGTATATTATATTATTTTGTATATATAATTATGTCTTGAGCTTTATTTATAGTAAATTAAAGTTAATCATCATTATAAGAATGCTCACTTTAAAAAAAAATGGGTTGCCTAAGAGAAGTCTAAATGATTGTGAGCAAGATGGTAAATTGTAATTACAGAAAAATAAGTTGAGAAAGTTCAGCATCTGAGGCATTCTAGAGAAGCTATTAAAATGTATGATAAATAGCCTCTAATGGGGTTTTAGCTAACAGAAAGTCAGCCTTGTGCTGATCAATTAGCTTAATGGATACATTAACTTATATATTTTAATTGTCAATTAAAACCAAGAACCTAAATGATGCATTGCTCTTCATAATGGCCTTTTAATGAGGTTAGATATGTTGCCTTTGATTCGTCAGCTGCTTATAGTGCCAGTCGTGTTCATTCCACAGCAGTTTGAAGAGAAATGAGAAAAATACTCAGGAAAATGCCCTGGAGCAATGAAAGCGAACTTAATGGCAGGGGTCTTGTAATAAAGAATGTCCCCAAGTGGGATTTATGAGCTCGCATATGAATGTGTAAGCATTTATGTCAAAAGCTCCATTTACTGTACAGAGTTTGGCCGTTTGGCATCTGACTGTCTATCCCATAGTCACACACGTAGGGTTGTGTGTGTGTGCGTGTGTGTGTGTGTGTGGGGGGGGGTTGAGTGGTAAAATCACAGCTTTTTGTGGTGAGTAGCTGTTTGGCGTTGGTTCCAACTAAGCCATTGTTTGTTTCCTGAGAAGTAGCAGGTTGTCCAGTGTGTGAGATGAGTCTCCTGTCTGCTGCTGTCTGTGATTTCACCCTTTACCCACAAACGTCTGTGGATGCATTAGAATATTCACACAACACTGCAACTGTGCTGTACAAATAGGAACAAACAAAAGCAAAATATATGTACGGTTGGCTTTGTTGAACTTATAGACAAATATTCAAGTGAACCGTCCTCATAAGTATAAGATGCACAATGAAGTATACGATTATATGCTGTGAGACACTGAGAGAAGGAGCCAACGGTTGTATACTGCCTGTCATTATGTTGTGTTTTTTTGTTGAATTATGTGACAAAGAGACCTGTGCTGCAAACATGAAAGCATCTTCATCTCCTGCTATCATCAGGCAAGGCTCACACAGTGAAATATAGACTCTTTGATCTGGAGTGGTGGCTGAAACACACGGTTCCAAGAAGGTTTAATTTGACTATATACCACCTACTGCTACTGTCTATTGTTTCGAATACAAACATATTCTATTTGTGCAGGTATTAATAAAAAAATAAAAAAATATGAACTTGTGACCCTATGCTCTTAAAACAGGTATCATGTTATGCCGGTACTTGGCAAAAGATTATTAAAATCTGCTGACCAACAAATGGAGGAAGTATTCATTTGGATTGTATTACTCATATTTAGACAGTGAAAATGTTTTAGGTACAGACGACTTAAAGGTTTGATGACTAAAGCTCTCGTCACATGGGACTTATATAAACATCATATGTCTATGGGATAAACAAAGCCTATGTTTTACATGAATGTATGTACTCTACGCTTTGGATGCAATGTCAAAGGTCACTATTAACAAGTTAAACAAATATCCCTTACTGCTATGAGATTAGGGTCATTAATCTAAACAATCTCAGTTTCCTCTTTTTGTGAAAGAGCCTTTGCCACATGAACCTACCAAATCTGTACCCAAAATGGTTTTAAAACATTCATTTAGAACTTCCAGCACAGAATCCACAATTCTAAACTGCAAAATAGGGAGAACAAATGCATGGATGCACCTAAAAACCTCACAAACCGTCCCTAATTGGATAGTTGATTCAAAGAGCGCTAATAGTACTATAGTAATAGTATTATTACTATACTATTATTATTACTATACTGATAGTATTATTACTGGTCTTTGCCAAATGAGGATACAGAACTTCTGTGACAAAGCACCCGAGCTCATAGGAATCATGTTATGTTTCAAGAGTCAAGCATTACTGTACATACAATAATGTTAATTGTTTAGCAGAGGCATACTAGCCTAAAACCCACTGACCTAGTCTCAGTGTACCATCACCATAGAAACTCGTACACATGCAACATTGTGTGTATCCACAGTCCTAATGACGTCACATAAACTTTTCCAAATGACCCCTTACATTTTTGCCTCATTTTTATTTAGCATTTGTGATGAAAATATCAAGTGATTTTCATTGTAGTTTTTAATCATCAGAAATGTGTTTTATTTAGTCAGTGTCTTGTTTCACTGAAAAATGGCCCTGACACAAACTATGACGAACACTGATATGAAGAGACCTTTAAAGGTTACCTATATAACATTTGTACTTGTATGAAGCTGCTGCAGTAGCATCTGTGGGTTTGGAGTTATGGGAGGACACATGCATCAAAAAGAGTGAAGGGGAGGGTTGAGCAGGGATCATCAGAGCTATGAGTCAGTGACGCTAACACACCTTGAGAGGACTGTTTCTGTCTCCACAGAAACAGGCAAATCTGTTGGTAAGTCTTAAATTTAGTGACATTTTAAGATGAGGAGGAAGGTAGGGAAAAAAATTCAATTTGTCAGAATAAATGTGACACCGTCCTTGGCTGCGCTCGGTTCCATCCCCTGACGTTTTGCCCCTTGCTGCTGCAGCAGCAACTTGAGATAGTTCTATTTTTGATGGGCCAACATTTAGAAAGGTGCCCTGTCACCAGCTTCATGTCAAATTTCACTTCACTTACCTTAAGAAGGGTGAACACCAAAAAAATAGGTAAAGGGAGTTCAGTGACTTTTCAAAAGATAAACAGCAGAACTAGGACTAAGGTGCTGCAGATATGAGTACAGTCAGTGCATATGATGTGTTATGCACTGAGCCCTTTAAATAAGTAAATTCATAAACAGAGCCACGTCCCCCCCACACACGCTTCTACTGTAGATCCCTCTCCCACTCACTCATTCAACACATCTTTCCCTCCTGTGTTGCCAAGGTAGCAGCCACTGTTGCAGTCAGGAGGCTCCCACTCTCAGTTCCCAAGGCCCTGCTTCCACTAACACACACACATAGACACACACTGGCCCACGTAGAGGCTCAGGGACAAACACACATCCACGTAAACCACCCCCTCACGGTGGCTCCCTGGGCCTGGGGGGCAGTGGACTGCAGCCTGCAGTGAGTGGGCTGGTTGGCTGGATGTGGAGCTGAAAAATAGAAGGCAAACTGACAGACAGAAGAGCCCTGGTATAAGTCTTGGATAACCCTGTTACGTCAGGGATGCAGAGTCTACTCTGGACTCCCGTTTGAGTGCACAGAGAGTGACAAGGCCACCAAGGTCTCAGCCACCCACCCCCCCATCTCCAGCTCCCTCCACATAGGTACAGTGCAGTGGGAGCAGAGGGTCGAAGGCCGAGCGACCGGCCCTGAGGCTCATTCAGCCTGTGGACATGTGGCTTCCACAGGGGACGGTCACTGCCTCTGTGGTCCTTTAAAGGACACTGACAGAGGAATGAGAGGGACAGAGGCCAGCTGAAGGAAGGGTCAGAGCAGGCAAAGCAAGCTCTCACGATAGCCAATCTGGAGTGGGGTTGGGGGGTACTAAGGAGAAAGAGAGAGAGAGAGAGAGAGAGAGAGAGAGAGAGAGAGAGAGAGAGAGAGAGAGAGAGAGAGAGAGAGAGAGAGAGAGGACATTTTTGGGACCTGGGACTCTAAAACTTTAATGTGTCTGCCTGCTTGTGTCTGCACTTCGGAGCCTGGCAGCTCTCTTAATACCTGGCTTTGGAGATGTCAAATCCTTTTTTCATCTCTTTCCCTGTCAGCTTTGTTCACGCTATCTTCAGCCTTCAGCCCATTTCAGGTTCAGATAAATGCAGCCAGTGTGTGAGATATAAACACTATGCCTGACCTTCCTCAATTTCAGAAAAGGATTTTAAACAGTATGTAATGGTTTGTCACCATACAGAAAACACTGCAGTAGTGTAGTTGAATTTGTGTAAATGGGTCTCATCATGAAGCAAAAGGAGGAGTAATAGTTTTGTTGTTAGAGTTTTGTTCCCATCACTCTAGTTAGGTGAAAAATAACTCAGCTTGCAATCTGAAGTACAAAGAGAATCAGCTCAGCTCCGGAGCATGTCGTCAATGTTTATTTCAGTAACAACAAAGAGATGTGGGTAAACTGAGGTTTATATGGTGAATATTTGATCTGCTCTCCGTTAAGAGTGACGAACCTTGTGCAGGAGTCTGCCTCCAACCGTTTGTCCTTGCATTTCAGGGTTAGATGCATATTTTATGTTTGCAATAGTTGCGGGTGCACTCGATGTTCCATAACAGGAACCAAGAACGATGAAACTAATGGAAAACTGATGCACAGAGGGGTTTTTTGCGTGCAAAGCAGGACAAACCCGGAAAACCTGGGATGTTTTTGCACCTACTGTATATGAATACGCTGCAGCTCCTCTTATGTAAGAATCAGGCTCACAGAAGACTTTCATATGGTTCTGAAGCTGCTGCCTGTCAGACGTGCACCGGCTTGAACTACTCCACAGCTGACATCACAGTCCATCTATTTTTCATAGCCAACATCTGCTTGGCTTGCTACCTTGTCACTATGATTTGCATCAGCTCCCCAGATTGCATGTACAAAACCAACACATGGAAGGTGACAAGAGTAGTGTACACAAAAGGCTTCAGTCAATCAGTAGGAACATGTCTTTATAGGCCTGGATGTACAGATACCGATTACAGCTTTATTCAAATTAGTTTCCTTAGTTTATGGCAGAGTGAAAACAACTCAACACTAGCAGCCAGAAAGGAGACAGATGCAAATGTACTGAACTTTTTACTCATGAACCAAGAAACTATTCTGTCTCCACAGAAAAAGGTTACTGAGCTGGAGCTTTTGGCTGAAATAATTATTGGTGCAACATAAGAATGCAAAGAATGTGCATCCATAAAAATATAAGCCCCCTACCCCCACCCCACTCCCACTGCAATCAATTCTTGTTCCAGTATGAAAAGCCATTTTCTTTTCCTCCATGTCATTATGAAAACAAATGCCTTCATTTCTCCAGCAGAAATGCAGCTGATGCAAAAAGTGATCCCGAAAAATGACTTGCTGACAAGGATCAGTCAATTCTGTGTGTGTGTGTGTGTGTGTGTGTGTGCGCGTGCATGTGTGTGTTTGTGGTTGTTTGTGTGTGCAGATTCAGAATGTTTCTGGATGAACATAATTTTTTTCATGGCTTTGCACTGTGCTCTTTACAAATATCTTAGTAAGGAATGGATGTTTCTAAAGTCGCTCAAGGCATTTGCTTTCAGAGTCAATTTTCAGTTTAAACAGATGTTTTAAACCAATTGCAGAATCATTTTATAAAACACACACTCACATCTATCATGCCCTTGATGTAAATATTTAAATCTGTGTTCACTGTGTCTGAAGTGCAGCAGGACAATTGCAAAAGCTACAACAGTATCCACACTTAATGCAAATCCAGCAAATATTGAAGATCTTCCCTTTAAGTGTGCAAAGGCAGACAGCAACTTCACAGGTGGAGGCCTAGGGCTTATGTGCAAGTGTGTGGGCTGCAGTTAGGTGCGTGTAAGCTAGCCTTAAATAAAAGATTAACCTGCATGTCCCTGGCGTGTTATGAGAGCACTGAGCAGAGGCACATGGAGATGTGCAAGCACCAGGCAGGAAGGCAGGCAGGGATGTGGGGAACAAGTCAGACACCCAGAGGTGGCTTTTCCACCGGCTGAAGTCAGCCAGGGTGACAGACGGAGATGGAGTGTCTACGCCCTCCCCAGTCTCACCTCACGCTGGCGTCATTCGAGCTGACAGGACCAAATCCACAGGAAGCCGAGAGGACGTTGAGGACCTGCCTGTCGCTCCTACGGCTGACGCTCATGTGCTCACACCTTGTCACCAAACACACACAGCTTATCCAGGATGGAGACGCACTGATGGGGACGATGAAACACACACTACTCACTCGGACTTTCTGCTTCTGATATAACTGGATGGACTGAATTGGTCACTTTCACAGGATTACTTCAATTTTGTAATTAGAAGCAAAAACGTTCATGTTAGTTGATATTGATACTTATGACCATTAAAACATTATTCATTTCAAGTGTAAAGACTGTTTTTTGGTCCTGAGTGGAAGTGGAAGACACCCGATGGTGATTTGTGGTTGGATGCTTTATGGTCAGAGTGGAACAGTTCAAAAATTCCAGTGTTCAAGGCAATTACAATGAGAAAATGTGAATATGCAGAAAAAAAGAAAAAACTAAAACAACCACAAAAAATCAAAAAGTTTTTGTTTGATTTATGTGTCAGTGTAAAACTAAAACTCTAATGACAAAAAATGGTGATATATAATTGCATTGTGATCATCATAGTGGCTGAAAATCATATATAATATAAAACTATAATGCATTATGATCATGATATTTAGAATTATCATTTTATTGCCAAGCCCTTGTATAAAATACTGAAATATTATTAAGGCATATTCAAAAATCCCCTTCTTTCAACTGCGTCCTTAGCTCCTCACACTGAATAATGAAATAGGAAAACCACAGGGCCTCACTGTGTCCATATGCACCTGATAGAACTCCACACATATAAAGTTTCCCAATGTTAAATATGTTAAACAGAAAAAGAAATTAATGAAACTTTGACTAACTTATAAATCTTGGTAATTTAATTTTAAATGAAGTTGATCTTTGCTGCATCTCTGAACAGATATTTATAACAGATTACAAAGGGGGTAAATTACATTGGGTTCTCTTTACCCATATTCCCTCTCTTTGCCTCTCCCTCTCCCAAACCTGGATGAGTCGATTAATGATTTGGATAACTCTTAGAGAGTAGATGAATCCAGCAGGGGATGCTGGAAGAGGGGATCTGTGCTTTGTTAGCCTGAAAGTTTGCACGAGGAAATTGCACCCATGGGAGAATAGAAGCGGTGCACACCGCAGGGAGGGAGGCAGTGAGGGCAGGAGTTATTTATAGAGTTTTGGGGTTTTTTGCCTTGATGCTAAGTCATCAGAGAGACCTTATAGTGCACAGCAGAGACATACCCTAAATGGTTTAAAAGTAAGCGAACAAACACTTCTACCTCTTTGACATTCCCCATTTATGGGCCTGAGCAGGTTTACAGCAGGTTTGCACGTCGGTTTGAAACTCCATCCAAATATCTGCTGCTCTGCCTGCTTCCTCCAAACTGTCGCTTGGCAAATCTCACTTAAGGGGAAAATCGGGTAGAGAGGGAACATGGTGATGGTGATGATGATTGCATGTGGTCTCTCAGTGTTATTTCTGTACACACCATCCTCCATTATCCTAGTGTATCCAACTCTCAGGCTCCATTTTGTGGCCCATTACAGAGGAAGAGGAAGATGGTCCTAAAGAGGAGTTGTATTGTCGGGCTGCAGAAATGTGCTTCAAATGAATGGCTGAACAGAACCAACCGGGACGGGCCATCCTGTGTTTACAGTCAAAACTGTCACTACTTTTGGCCTTTTTCTGCATTTGATTTCAGCCCTTGGATCATTAAAGCATTTGATCTACTATAGGTAATCTAATTATGTCATTATATTTGTGTGTGTTTACTCTTTTTGTGTTGCTTCCCTTCGTGCTATCTGAGAATGACTCGGTGATCTCAATTGCCTGCCTGCCTGGTGCTCTTTAATGAGATTATCAGGAGAAGAGTGTCAGTAAGTAGGATCTAAAATGAAAGCCATTATGGAGCATTATCACAAGGCCCGCCCCGCCCCGCCCCCCCCCCACCCCC
>JAPTYQ010000019.1:32242022-32253720 GCA_029814465.1 Ostorhinchus cyanosoma
TATTTGTATATCTCAAAGGAAGCAGGGCCCCAATACTGGGAACTTTGCGTGAGCGTTTCTCTTTTTCAGTTTGAATGCAGCCACTACGCCCAGATTACAGCCATGATTAGCGCCGCGAAGTGCTACTTAATTTAAACACCTCTGGAGAACATGTGGCACTTTGCTGCATTGCTGAATCCCAGTGCTTGAACGTACACAGAGGGCACGCATGGAGTTTTTCCTTGAAGAGAACAAAACATGCTGCTAATTCTCTCCAGTTGTTTTTGAATCGACTCAAATGATCTGAATACTGTTGGACCAGTGGCTGTACCCACATGTGTGAAGCCTTCATGTAGTCAACAATTCCAATGTATATGGCCAGACCGTTTCAACTACACCCACCTCTGAAAACATACAGCAGCTATTTGGCAATTTACACCCACATGCGTGTACACACAAAAAAATATATCAAGTGATATGTGATGTGAATCTTTGCAAGGCTGAGGACAAAGTGGGAGGATGAGGCGGTAGGAAAGTGGGTATGAGGCTTTGAGTTTTCTATGCCTTTTGCAAAATTATTATCACTGAATTATTATTATTGTCAGTCACTATTTGGCAACTTTTAGTTGACAAAGGTAGATTGAGGAAAAGACCATAGTTTTGGTTATTTTTTTCATCACATACCTCTGTTTGAAGAGAATTACTTTTTTAGTGCCAACCATATTTTCTGGAACCGATGCTTTGTAAAAAACACCACACACAAAAGCGCTGTTACAACTCTTCTGATGTGATTCTAGGTGAAATAAGGTAGTTTAAGGCTCAACGTGTGATATTTAGTGATATCTACTGGTGAGCTGAAATACCACCAACTCACTGTCACTAACTGTGGCCTCATTACAGCCAGTGCTTTGTCAGGGTCCTACAATTAAATCTACTTAAATCACTCAAACTGGTCCTTTAATACACTGGCTGACCATCTGTGAAAAAATACCTGTTTTTGCTCATCTTTTCTGTAGCTGAAATAACTGACATTGCTTTCTTTTGTGCAGCCACGTCTTCCTTTTTGGTGTTTGTCTCCTGTTCCTCACAGATTCTCCGGTTGCAGCTGAGTCGCTTTAGTTAACATTTGATTTGGCTGAAACCATATCTAATACATTCATATTTCACTGCATTTCCTACATGTTAGAACGTGGATGTTTGCCATACCTGTTATCTTGTCTCGAACCAGTTTGCAGGACTCAATCTCGCCGATGCTACCGAACAGGCTGCGAAACTCCTCCTGGGTCATGTTCTGGGGCAGGTAGTTGACGATGAGGTTGGTCTTGCTGTCGTCGTTTGTGGGGCCGGTCTGCATGGGCGAGGGGCATCCACGGCTGTTGGTGGTGGGTCCGTTGGCCGTGTTGCCCCCCCCACTGGGGCCGTTTGTCACCGGAGCCTCCATGTTACTGATGATCTGGGTTATGATGAGGAAGAGGAGGGAGGAGGAAGAGTGTATAAAAGAAAGGAACCACAGTGGAAAGAAAGGGAGGAGAAAGGAAAGAATGCACATTTATTCATAAACAGCTTTTTTCTTTCAGATTTCAGTCATTTAGTAAAAGAATATCTATGGACACTATTCTGACAAAGTGTTTATTTTTACATTAATCCATCAGATTGTCTTAAAAAGGTAAAGCACATTACATTTTAATGCCTTTCAAATATTTCAGAATTTTGTAATATTCAGAATTAAAGGTTCAGTGTGTAATATTTAGTGGCATCTAGTGGTAAAGTTGTAGATTGTAACCACCAGGATAACCTCCCTCACCCTCCCCTATGAGGGCAAAGTCTGTCATTACAGCTGCTGATTGTTTAGTCATGAAAATGAAACTGTAGTCCACTACAGTAAAATGAGTGACAGTACTGTAACTTAATGCAGGATTCTACTCATAATAACACAGAAAAGAAACATGGACCTCTCTGAATTATCTCCCTCTAGATGTAAACGGCTCATTCTAAGGTCAGAAAAACTCAACAATTGTCCTTTTCAAGTGATTATACCCAAATAAAAACATAATGTGAGCATTATATTCCATTTTTACAATCAGTTCCCTCTTAGCTGTCCTTAATCTTCCAAACTGAACCTTTAAAGTGAAGAAAACCCTGTTTAAATATCATACTCAAGCATGAAAGGCACATTGTAATTAGGGTTAGGTGTTAGATTAGGGTTACTCCTAACCTAACCTAACCTAACCTAACCTAACCTAACCTAACCTAACCTAACCTAACCTAACCTAACATCACAGTCATAATATTTCTAATGTGCAGACACGAAATAAACATAGTGAACATGCTATAAACAATACATTTGAGAACTCTACACACTGAGATATAGCACAAACATTAGACACAGGAAGGACAAACAGCTAAATATTTATGAAGACAGTAGGAGGTGTCTCTGAATCGCTTGCTAATTGCTGCTAATGATTGTGTGAGAGGTCAGCGACAGGGTTACGAAGCCCTTCAGCTACTGCAATGTGACTGATGCTGATGCTGCTGAAGCTGCGACAGAGACCAGTTTGTTTTTCTAAATGTCTGCTTTTTGCAGAGCATCTCAGGATCAAAGTGTTTAAAAAGGGAACTGTGAACTTAGTGTAAGTGTGAAGCAACATAAAAAAAAAAAAAGATGAGGAGGAGGAGGAAGAAGAGAGTAGGTTGCACTTTTTCAACCAGAGCACTCAGATATAAATATATTTCATACCAGGAAAAAATATTTTGATGGAAAATTATACTCAAATAAAAGCAATGTGTGAAGTACAACTCTTCATACATTTGCATAAAACTTTTTTGATCAAGTTAATGAAATTAGTTTGTGTGCACATGTGTGTCGGGTGTCAAGACTGTCAAGAGAAAGGTAAAGAAAAAGAAGCGTGCCTCTGTTACAAACACATGACATCCTTCTGCCTTGACACATAAAGAAGGCTGCGGGGCTAAAATACAACACTGAAACAGGAGTAGATTGTTTACAAGTTTCTGCAGCGACCCCCCCCCCCCCTGCACCCTTCATTCATGCTCTTCTTTCTTCTGAATTTGGATGGTGAATTTGTGTTGTAATACAAACCCTGTTTTGACCTAAACCTTGGCTACATGTGAACAGGAAATGCCCTGTGTGTCGACGCTCGCATCGTGTTGCTGCATTAAATTCTGTTATGACCTAACACGCTGAAACCCTAATTGAGATGCAAATGCTTTTTAATCCAATTCAATCAAAAATTTAAAGTCATCACTCAGATCTCTCCCTATTCTCCTGTGTTCATCCATTCAGCAGCTCTTAGTCTATTTTTAACTTTTCTGAAGCACACACACACACACACACACACACCGCACACACACACACACACACACACCGCACACACACATGCAGTCGGCAGAGCTGGTTTTAGCAAAGACAAACGGCAAACGAGTCCTGTTTCACTCTATTTCTGGATTATCAAAAGACTGGACCTGTGTTCTAATAATATAGCTCAAAGCAGATTTTAAAAATTTCGTAGTTTGTCCAGAAATAGTTTAGTAAAAAAAAAAAAAAAAAAAGATTTTAGACATTTACAACGTGCACCAGTGAGCAGTCAGGATGATAAACCAAACTGCAAACAAGTAACCCTTCAGTAGCCAAACAAGGATATTATAGCTTAAATAGTAATATTTATTATATTTATTCATGCTAAACATGGCGAAGTTCCTTTTCAGATTAAGCATAATAAAAATAATGAACGCATACAAATACTTTATTAAAACATGTATGACTGAGTTGGTATTTAATCCAAAATGTAGTTGTATTTTAAGTAATAGCTAGTTTACACTGAAAAGGGTAAGAAATACAGCAAACAGAGTGCAGTGTAAAAAACTGTAATGAAGATTTAAAGTCGGAAAGTATGTGTGAATGTGATCATGAAAAAAATTTCGGATCACTTAATATCAGTAATTACAATAAATGTCAAATCATTATTTTCTTTCTAGATAGGCCTGTGTGAAAGTTGAAGAAGTCAGGCAATTATTTTCAGTTTTAAGCCATTTGTAAAAAATAAGACAAAACATGAAACATGCCACATGATGACGTAGAAGACCGGCAGTTTATGGTTGTAAATTATTTGAAGATGATGTAATGAGACGGAAACTACGTGGAAACTACGCAACTGGATGAAAACAGAAAAGATGCAACAAGAGAAAATATAAAAGATGAAACAAAACAAAAAGATGCACCAAGGAAAAAAAACACACTATTAGATGAAATCTCTGTAAAACACTGAACAGGATGGAAAATAATGACCTAAAAAAAAGATCATTAATGATTCTTTATGGTCCCTCTCCAAACTACAGAACATTCCAGAATATATGGGTAAAACATTGACAACAATTATAGCATTAATTTTTTCAACATCAAAACTTCAAAAGTCAAATAACTATGTCAAATGAGAAAAAACTGAAATATTTTGTTTTGAGTGAGAATGTGACCAAACTAAACCCCTGAGGAAAATACGATAATGATACAATCACAAGACGGAATTGTCGTACAATAAATATCCTTACAGTTTTATTGTTTATCAGGATGAAACACATTCCATATACTATCATGTAAAGTCAAACAGCTGTTTGGGAACATTCAAGCGCCGACCTTTCCCTGCTTTTAATAGGAGCTGTTAAATAACGCTGTATTTCTTATTGGTTCTCCATCTCTTGTGTCTCCGAGCAGCGCCATCAGAATGTCAGTGTACATCTGCCTCCATCTTCTCATTTTGCACACACACTTACACTCTTAATGCATTCACACTGTGGCATCTGCAGTGTGTGGAAGAACGCATTCACACACACTCACTCACACTCAGAGAAAGAAGAACAATGGCCCGAGCCCACAGCAGAAAACAAACAGATAGAGAGATGTCTAAAAGCTCTCAAGATGAGAGCTGCATGCAAATTGTTCTTTTGACAGTATCCGTCCCTACTCAGCCGCCACTCTACCACAACAGAGATACAGAGACAGAGTGAGGAAGAGGAGGGAGAGGCAGAGGAGGAAGCAGAGAACAGTATCCAGCTAGAACAGAGCTGATTGGAGACGGCCTTATTAAATCTGTTTACATTCCCTGCTGGGCTCCATTCTGTCAGAGAGACTTTCAACTCCATTGGACGTTTTCTGAGGAGTTTTTACACCAAAATGGCTGCCTCTAATTAACAGGGACCTGCCGAGTCCCAGCGGCCAATTCTATCCCTCTCCTTGTCCCTGCCCAACAGCATTTGTGCTGCTCAGCGGCCCACTTCATGTGGGTAGTGAACATTGGGGCTCTCCCACTGTGGAGCCCAGTGCTGTGGACAGGTCTCGCTGCATGTCCTGCTGACTCGGTATGACGCCGAGCTTCGGCTTCAACATGCACTTTCTTTTACTCACAAACAATGCTATTCAAGCAGAAGGCAGAGCTGACACTGGGCCTACAGCTAAGGACGGGGGAATCAAACATATTGTGTGCAACAGCAGAAATGTCTTTACTGGTACAGATTTGGCAATATCAAATATTTAGAAATCCTATTTTCACCGAGGGTGCTACACTTAAATGTTACTGCGATATAATTTCAGGGCAGGCGATGGCTGTGTCCAAAATCACTTCCACATTCACTACTCCCTGGATAATAAACACTAAATAATTCAGTCAGTGGTGAGCGATCACAACTGACAGCTGTGGATGTCACGCATCGGTAATTTTATACCTGTAAAAATGGACACGTTGCATTAAGGCATTGTTAGCAAAAGGTAGATACCATGGACAGGAATGATCATAATGGCTTTGTAGATGAAAATAATTAATAAAACAGAACAGTAAACATAACGAAATATGATAATTCTCTCTCTACATTCAGACAATGTTGCAAAATAGTAAAGTCAGTACATGGCAGACTTTCTTAGAGGTCGACCAACCGTGGATTTTGAAAAGTCGATATAATGATTCTTTACAGAATAAGCTTAGCCAGTAGGTGATTAATCAGCTCTCCATCCTCCATTACTCTATTTCTTAATCACACCCAGAGTAATGAATAAATAAATCGGGACCTGAACATCAAACTGTCAAAAATGTATGAGATTCTTGATCGTGATCAGATTGTTTTTAGCTAATAATTTCCTTGAACGTCAGAAATTTCAATTGTTAAGCCTGATATTAGCTATTTGATGCCATCAGATCTAAACTGTGTCAATATGTATGCGTATAAAAAGTCCTATAGACCATATAGTGAGTAGTGACTGATTTTGGACAAAACCTTTATAGCAAATAAGGGCTAGATTCTCACAAAATTGTGACATTCTCACACAATATAGCAAAGTCAGTCACATCAGATGGTACGTCATATTAAATGGAACACAAAATCAACATTAGCAGTAATGCATTTCTACGTTTGACACATGTTTATTCTGACTAATGAACAATGAGCAAAGTCAAGTTATTTATGCTTCTAGTTTACTGTGATGCATTACATCAGGCTGACATTTATTTACATCTGTTCACCAAAAACAAGTAATAATTCTTAGTTTGAATGTTTTGAGTCTTTGGTTATTAACTCATGCAAGTCAATTGTTTTTATTGGTGTGGAAGTTCAAAATAAAAGAAGAAAATAATCACTAATTAATTAAGCAGCTAATTAAATAATCTACCAGTGGACGTCTTGACTGTTTCATCCCTGCTGTCGTCCAACTGCATAAAGGTCAATGACAAACAGATTGGTCATGTGAACCGGACAATTATGTGACATGAACTAAATGACAATTTAATTTACCTTCAAATGTTGGCAAATGTTTCCGAACAGAATCTATAGAACAATTACTGCACTATAATATATTGTTACTGTGATATAAGATAATATGTGTCACAAGGTCAGATGTTCACATTTGTAAATGTAGTAAACATGAATGAAGGGGTACACGCTAGAATTAAGTAATTCTTAGAACTTTAACGACATCTTGAGAATGATCACATATGAAGCTACAGCTGCTATAAAGGCAGAGTGAAACTGTTATTGTGAGAATTTATTGTGTGTGTTCAGTACTGAAAAAAAGGGGAGAAAAAAAATGAATATGATGGATATTTCAGAGTAACTTGAGTAGGTTTGCTAGATTATTAGAAATGTGTGTGGCTTTATGTGTGTTCATGAAGTCACAACAGCACGGTTCATTTGTCAAAGAAGTATTTGAAAAATCAATATAAAGATATAGATAGAAAAAATAATAGAACTAAGTGTGCAACATTATTTACTGGCTTCCTGAAATATGCACAATAGATGAATATGTCAGCAGCATCTTCCTCCACCATTGCAGCCCCAGTGCCCCCCCACCCCCACCCCCCGTCTATTGCCCTATCCATCAATCTCTGCTCCATTTCCAACCGTCTCTGTCAGCAGCATCACCACCAGTGCGTATTTATGTGAACACAGTATAAAATCAGATCATATGACTTGATGGTTGTGTAAAATGGCTGGAGCGTCCATTTGGCAGCAGTCGTCTCCTTACCATCTTTGGCTGTGTCAGCAATCCCTTCTCTGCCCAGCCCTGGAGCTGTGGGAGCTCTGCCTGACGCCACTGTGTCTCTGTCGACCCCTATGGAGCGGAGCACAGGGGGGGGGGGGACCACAGCCCACCGTCAGCATCACACACTCACTTTACAAGGTTAGGGTTGTGGTGGGATTTGGGGAGTGGAGGAGGAGGGGATGTTGGGGGAAATGGAAGCCTACTGGAAATATACAGTTGCACCTTTTCAGTCATTCCACTAAAACAAAGACAGGTGGCTCCAGAGTGGTTCTCAGTGGATGCTACTGGTTCAGATGAGTGGTTCAATTTAGGCTGAGATGGTTTCTTCGATAGACATGGTGGTGCAGTTCTTTCAGTCTGTTCATCATAATCACTTAAGTGCTTTGATAGAATAAAGCTACATGCGTGTGTGTTGAAGCTGGCAGATTGGTGTGGTGACTGCAATGACCTTGGTAGAGTTTATAATGAGGGTTTCCCTCTTGCTCACTGTGGGTAAACAAGCCTGTGGTTGAAGAGAGAGAAATGCCACAAATGAGCAGGAAGTGTGTTGGCTGGCTCTCCAGAGCAGGGGCTTAAACGCCTGAGGCATCTATGGATGCTACAAGCAGCCAATTTATCAGGAGAGGAGGAAGAGAGGAGGGATGACCTCTGCCTTCATTTACTCCTTCGTAGAGATGAAGAGAGGGAGTGAGGGATCAGATGGGAGGAGGATAGAAAAAGCAAGGGCTGAGTAATGGGGAAGACACTTTCGATACTTCAAAGAAAGGCAGAGACAGAGGTGGGGGAGGAGGAGAGAGTCTGCATGTACTGTTGTCAATGTGTCTTGTAAACTTAGGCAGGAATGCATAATGGAGGTCTAAATGAGAGTGTACTGTCAGCTTGAAAGGGAAGAAGTAGATACAGAGGGGCAGCGAGGTCAGGGTAGAAAAGAAGACAACCAATATTGTTTCTACTAGCTGACAAGTAATGGTGAATATTGAGACATTTTTGGAACAGCCTAATAGAAATATGAGCAAGAGCCACCTTTATTTTAGTCTGGTGATGACCGAAGGGCGACTGTTTTGTCTGAAACAGGCTGTCTGGACTCTAAAACTCTACTATGTAAATCCAACTGGGACAAAAGAGAGTTAGACTTGTGCATTTTCAGAGATCTGGTACTAGCTGTGTTAGGCCAGTCTAGTCAGTCAGGTATGGTCCTAACCCTTTGAAAGAGCCAAAAATGAACAGTTCCAGGGATAGCTACACCCCAAGGCTAAGCTAGTTACAATTTGAAGCACCACATACAATAGGGTGGACTGACATCCAGAAGGTAGAGGACAATACTGTACAGCCTGCATGCAAAAGTGACTTTTTCTGTCCATTATATATAAAGCTGAAAAGCTACCCTGAAAAAAGGAAATGTTAGGCAGAGGTGAAACATCAAAAGCATTTTTCACCCATTCTGCAAAGCCGTCATTTTACATACTATGTCAGTGCTGGAGGGAATGGTGCACCGCGGCAAGCAGACAGTGCACTGTTATATCGTAGCATGTACAAATGTGGTGATAAAAATGTAAGAAGCAGCAAGCAGATGTATATGAGTCTCCATTTCAACAGCTAACATATAGTGCAAGGGAGCAGAATGTTGGCAGAAGGAATATTACATTTCTTAGAAGTGCATTTGAGTCTCTGCATCCCAATTTAAAAAACACCACTCAGTGCTCAATATTCAATGCTCAACCATTCGATAAAACAAACACAGTCTCAGGCATAAAACACACACGCGTGCACACACCACACAATTTCATCCTTCTTCATATCCTCGCTGTCCTCGCGTTTATCACATGAACACACACATGCACGTCTTCTGATAAAATCTCAAATAACACTGGAATAAGGGTGCAATGCAATTACATTCACCAACCATTGAGATGAAAAACCGCTCATGGATACATTTTCAATTATTCAGGGAATACATTTCAGTCGGTGCTCAGATGCTGGGAAAACTTATTATATAATCAATACACTCTATAACGGCATTAATATTTGATGCCACAAAAGTGCTTCCTGTCTCCTCAGGCTCCGGGCCAGTAGTGTCTGGGTACTGAAGTCAAATAGGACAAGTTTTATCCGCCTACAGCACGGAAACCAAATGTACACTTGTTTTTCCCTTTAATAGTCCAAAATACCAAAGACCCCACCTCTACTTGCTTCTTAGACATACAGTATACCTACTGTTTTTTAAAGTGTCCTTCTATGCTGTGCAGCAGGATTATGACTCCTTTTCCACAGCCTTTCAGCATATCACTGATGGTACGTGTTCAAATTTACATGACCAAGGGGTTTCACCCTTCCTTTTCTGGTCTTTTCAACTTCAGCTTTTGCTTTTCCACCCATAAAGCCTCCTCTTTATATCACTAGCCCAGTGCAGCCTAACCCCCCCACTACCACCCCCTTATAGAGCTTAGACAATCAATTTACCCTGACTTGGCCAGGATAGATGGAAGGTGTAGAGACTGCAGAGTAGACAGTATGCTGCAGGATCTCTCCACTAATAGACACACTGCCTAGCAGCCACAAAATGGAAGCCAGTCTGGAACCATCTGACTTGTTTCAGGTATTATTTGTGATCTTCTTATGGATTTTACCTTTTTCATAAGTAATGAGTTGGAGAAGTGAGAAAAAAGGGCACCAAAACATAATGTAATTTACTGTTGTTAAACACTAGATAATAATAAATGGATGCAAATAAACATAGAATTTGCCTCATATATCCTACCTACTAAATGCTAGGGTTAGACTGGCATAAACGTTCTCAAACTGGTTTGGTATGAAGCCAAACACCAGACTGGTATACCACATTCTACCACTAGGTGTCACACTTGACTGAGCAGATGGTCATAATAACATAATAAGACTGGCGGAGCATATTAATGACAGTGTAGGGACTCCAGTCCACTTGGTGGCAGTAATGCACATTTAAGCAACCACTTGCCAATAAATACTAAATAAGTAGAAGCAGAGTGATGCAGCACTGAAGTGATCTAAGATCACAACAACCTTAATGTTCAGGGGATTTTACAGATCATGTCAATAACAAAACACTTGAATTAATAGAAACAGCACTACTATAACTTTCCTACTCAGCTAACGTTTGGTTTTGGGGTCTGTGGCACTAACTTTGCTAGCATAGGTTGCTAAGCAAGTGAATTGATTTCCTTCCATTAAAAAACACTTTAGTGTTCGTCCACACTGAAGTCTGCATTAACTTGCATCTGTCTATGATGTTTTGAGGCAATGCTGAAAAATCTAAGTTTAAACTCTGACCCACTGTAAGTCACATTTACACACATGCTTAAGACTCATGTTATGTTCCTACTACATAATAAAACTCAGGCAACATAAATGAACCTGTTCATGAAAGCACTCCAACATCACAGATACCTGTAGACTACAGGAAAGTGTGGATGAATGTTTATTTCATCTAGATATCATCAACATTGTAATAATGTTAATTGAAAATGATGTACAATATAAGAAAAAAAGCTTTTCATTAGACAAGAACTACAACAACAACCACTCCACAAAGACTAAGCTTCCAGAAACCAGACAGAAACGCAGGAAAACTTGTTATAGTTGATTCAGGAATCTGGTTGATTAAGATTATGGATTGTGACTCTACCTCAATGGATTTTTAGCATTTAAAAGTTTAAAAATGAGGCAAAAAATGTTATTCACATTTTTTGGTTCATTTCTTTCATAGGCTTGAAATCGGACACATTTCCACTGGGGATGGGTAGATTCGCCATGTTCTATTGGTGTCCCAAGACAGACGTGTGCGATGCAACTGCAGTGGTAGCTTCAGAGTGCATCGGACAATTGCCGGCTAAATTTGCAGCATATCTTTCTTAGCTGGTCTGCATCAGTAAAACCCATGGTTACGGAGCGGGCGACCACCGGCCCATCCTTGTCAGAGCACGTTCTGTGAATCTCGTGATTGTGTGCGCACTTGTGTGTATGTGTATTTATGTGTGGCGGGTGATACAGCATGAGTGCCAGAGCTCAAGTGAAAGTGAAACTGACAGGCTTTACCATTCCTTTAACTCTCCGGCGTGTGCGCGCGCACACACACACACACACACACACACACACACACACACACACACACACACACACACACCCACACACACACACACACAC
>JAPTYQ010000019.1:32255131-32266114 GCA_029814465.1 Ostorhinchus cyanosoma
TGTCTGAGGAATGAGTTAATTCGGAATTAAGAGTGGAATTAACCAGTGACTTTATTCGGAATTAAGTTTAATTCGGAGTAGTCATTTTCAACCGGAATTAGGTGTTTACATGGTCATCTTAAAATGGAATTAACCTTTAATCTGAATTAAACAGGAATAAAAACTGTCATGTAAACAGGTCAAATGAGAGTAAAAACAAATGTGATGAAACAAACATTGTTTATGATTTAGTGTTTATTAGGAATAAAACAATCCTCTGTACTATAGTGAATTGCATCTTCTTTTTAAGTTGGTATCATTGGTTTACTTTATAGAAAACAATCAAGTATTAAATACATCCTTCACATGGAAAGAGAGAAAACAAAACAATTATGTTGTTTAGAAACCAGATGTGCACTTGTAAATTCTTTGTACTGTGTTGAAACATTTTGAATCGCATTATGAATCGCATCGAATCAAATCAAATCACATTGCATAAAGTTAAATCATTGTCAAATCATTATTGAATTGCATTGTATCGTGAACATGGGTGAATCGTATTGTATCGTATCGGCAGGGGGCTTCACTGTATGGTTAATGCATCGTATTGATGCATATCGAATCGGCCTCAGTGGTGGAGTTAATCTGTTCATTAAAAAAAGGATTTAACACTGTGAAGCCAGTGGAACAGGTGGCTGATATAGGACATTTTTTAATTTGGCAGAACTTGTCACAAAGATAAATGTCAGTTCAGCCACATCTACAAACTCTCCATCTACACCGTGTTTTATTAAACTTTAGATGAAGACAATCAAAGTCAGTGAGAGTGAATCCCTATCAAACTGAGACGCATAGAGATTAATACAACTTTACTATCTCAGCTTCTCAGCAAGTCAAGTTCCTCGTAATGCTCTGTGCGCTATTGATTTTTATTTTTCTCTCTCCTCTCTCTTTCTTCTCAGCTGTCTCTCCCTTGCCATCTCCCCACCTCCACCGGCATCTTCCAAGCTCTGAGATGTCCTGTAGGTCAGACGGATGCTGGGCCGGATCAATCAGGGAAAGTAATCTGGGACGCCTCATGCACGCAAGTACACAAACACACACTAACACATCACACAGACACACACACAGACACACACACAGACACACACACCTCTCCGGTGTTGCTCTCTGGCCTGCCTGCCTCCAGTCTCATCGATCTGCATCTACTTTACCAAATGGATTCTTCTCTTTTTCTATCCTCCTCCACCTCTTTTCTCTCAGTGTGACTTGGAATAATAAATGTTCCAGACCGTGTGAGACATGTACATAAGCAATATTTCATTTAACTTTGGCTTGACTCTTTTTTTTTTACCCTTTCTTCCTTCTCTTTTTTGATGCTTCAGCCTCTCAGTAAGATCGATGCAGCTTTCCCACTCACTCCCTGTCAGCCCTTGGGTAATCAGCACATACTTGCCTAAGGTCAGAGGTCAGCAGATGGCAGGATACCACCAATTGCAGAGGGGTATGTCAAACGACTCTCTATAAATGTCTCATTTATGGGTCTCTCAGCTTTATAACACAGACAATAATATGAGTGTTACTGAAGACTTATCTTGACATTTTATATATCGGACAATTTCACAATGAATCTTTTTTCCATATTTTTTATTTGAGAGTTTACAGGTGAGACGCTGCTACCTGTGAGTTTTTCTTGTCTTAATGTTGTTGAAAAACTTTTCTCAAAAGCAATTCAACGCTGCATTGTGGGCAGTGAAAAGGCAGACCCTCCTTCAAGGCCACTGACTCCTGCAGTAATCCTTATATACATAGTCACATATACACCACGGCCTCCAAACAGTAGGAGGAACTGGAGCCATTTGTCCACTGGCTGAAGCCCAACTCTGCACCAACGCATGCAGAAAATTGGTGAGCATCTTGACTCTGGAGATGACACTTCAATTTGTGCAGCTCCAGTGACCGGTGCTCTGCAGTTCCTCCCTTGCGGGGGTGTGAGATCAGCTGGACACCTGCCTGGCTGTTTGGGCTGAAGCCTGGAGCACAGGGACCAGGCCTTGGAAATGAAGGCTTGGCCTCGTCTGTCAGCCCGAGTCCCCGTCCCTCGGCCCCAGCCCCGGCCTGGCCTCTCCAGTCCTCATCACAGCCCCCCCATTGGTCCTGACCCCTATTCCTCTCGTCGACACAGTACCATCATCCCAACAGCCCAACAGCAGGCTTTCCTTGAACACCATCACATCCCTGTGAACAGCCTGCCAGCCTTTGTTCCAGTTCAGCCAGCACTTCGCTCAGTCAAATCAGCCAGAAGTCTGTGCTCTGCTTGGCTGTCTGTCCTGCTGTAATCCCTGGGTGTGGTGGATCGGACTGAGCACTGCTGAGGCCCTTCGCTAGGACATTTTGGCGGATTAAAAAGGCTAAATCATCATGTCTTTCCCTGCATTAGATTCTATCCCCAATTAAATGCCATTAATGCGGTTAAGGTTTTAGTGGAACTGATATCTATCTAACAAGTAAAGCCTATTCAGGAAGCATTAACCATGTTTCTGTACATGGTGAGCACAAAAAGGAACAAGAAAAATGGGAGTAAAGACAAAAAAAGAGGAAAAGACAGAAAGACTACTGTCAGCGTCATGTAGGCCAATAAACACACCTGTCATTTAAGAGAAAGGGTGAACCACCCACTCGTCTTCTACTGTTACTGAAACTGAAAAATATTGGTACCATGACTGTGTAGTGAATGAAACCACTTATTTTTACTAAGCTTTGACTAAATATATTGAATTTCTTTCTAAATCTAACTTAAATCCTAAATTTTAGTAGTAGCCTACATTAGTCCAAAGACTGAAGCTGGTGGTTTGACTAATATAGCGTTGTTTCCAACTCTTCCAGTGTGTCAGTGTATTTTTTTTGTACTGGACAAACATAAATGTTAATTAATTATCTTTCAACCATACTCACTCACATTTACCTTTTATTCATTCATTCCTTTTATGAGCCACAACTATGCACACAGGGATTGGTTTTTATTGATACCTTTTCCACCTTTCCCAAGTGTAAAAACTTTTCTATTTAGAGTTTGTTTTTTTGTTTAATTTTGGCATTTCCACTCTGAACTTTTTATGTGCAAATTGAAAATGGAAATAGCTGTACAGCCACAGTATCTGTTGTACTATGTTAACAAAATCCTGCTCTAACTCAGTGCTGCATTTCAGTGAAGAGAATATTGTGTGTTTGCAGCTTTCACTTCAGTCAGTGTCAAGCTGAAGTTCCATTTTTGCTGTACTGGGACAGAGGATGGAGGATGCAGAATAAGACAGTGAGGTGTAGATAGAAGGCAGGCTGATCCATCTGAGTCAGCACCGAGTGTCGTGGAATGAAGACAACACCTCCACAAGAAGCTGGCAGGTGAACACGGCCACGCACCTGTGCAGGCATCCAGCCATTTGAGTCCACACTACCTCCTATCTTTAGCGAACTTCACTACAGGACATATGCAAACATGCACCTATGTACACAGATTCCCTCAACAGCCACAAAAAGTATGTTAGTACATATGGCCACCTGCATGTATCAGGTCAGAAATAAGCAACTCAGCAGTATCACAGTAATGCATCCAACTATAAACTACTGTACAGTATATGCTCAGCTTTCTCACGCCCACAGTTACACCTCTTATATACATAAACAAGACTAGCAAGGTTAGTGGTTAAAGTGAAAAAGGAGACTCCAAGAATATCTTTCCTTTGTGAGAGAAAGAGAAACTTGTACACTCCTCCAACTGAACTCAATTTTCCTTATAATTCACAGCAGAAATTCTAATTAAAACTGGTTTGAGGGTGGAAGTAGTAATATTGGCTTTGTTGAACAGGTATTTAAAAAGCTATAAACAGCCTGGAGGTATAGGATAAGAACTAAACCTACAGCACAGCATTTACACAGAGAACAAGGGAGAGTCTGGAACAGCGGCCCGGCTGCTGAGCAGAGGCAGAGCTCTTCCTAATCTAATCACTGTTTTCCCATCAGCTGCATCTCACACACAGCCTGCCTGCCTGCCTGTGTGTGTGTGTGTGTGTGTGTGTGTGTAAGAGTGGGCATCTGCCTTGCAGCAAAGTTATAGAGCTAAATCACATAGACACGGACCAACCGTTGTTCTTGAGGATTCATTCCACAGCCTGGGGTTCTGTGTGAGGGTGTGTTTCAGTGCACTTCAGTGCACGATGGTGCACGTGTGCGCGCACGAGCCAAGCTAATCTGGTTATTGATTCGGCTCTGAACCGGAGCTCATATAATCGAATAGCTGCAAGGGAAAAGGACAGCCGTCCGTCATCTGTCTTAATGAGTAAACAGTTTAATGGAGGCAGTGAATGAGGTGAATCTACATGTAGTAGATGTAGAGGAGGTTACTGTAACACAGATTAAGACATAATATCAGTCTTCATATATTTCTCCTGGGTAATCTTTGGACTTCTTATGATCGTGACATGATAAAACATTTATTTTGTATGGCATGTTAATACAGCAGGTATCCTTCAATGCTGTGTCATAGGCCTGCTGTCATTTCTATTTTGGGCTACATTCTAAACCACATTTCTTGGGTATTTGCAAATATTCCTCCTTTGAATACGCTGTTATTCCAATAGCTAAACTATTTCCGTCACTTTGTAAAATGCTATGAAGTTGCTTTGTACTAGTCATTACACAATCAATTTGGAGTTTGACTTTAGAATTTCTACTGAGCCCATCTGCTGTGAAAATCTAATCTCAGTGTAAGTTGATGTGAGAGTGGTGCAATCAGAAATGGCTTCTACTGCAGCGGGGCGAGCAGAGCGACACACAAAAGCCTAAATGTATACCATCACGGCTAACAGACAAGGCCAGCGGCACACCGGCTAAACCATTAAGTGTGGTGTGCATTCAAACGAGCAGATTATTCTCCCCTACTGCCGTACAGTGCCGAGTAATTGAAAATACCCGCGGGAGACTATCTCTGCTCATATACAGTCGCATGTGCCAGGGAGTCCATGTATAGAAAACGGTGGCTGATTGCCATAGAGAAATTCTGCAGCCGAGTTTCAGTCTGACAGCGGCTCTGCTGTGCGTTTATGAGATAGCACATGTCTTTGTACCGCTCCCATTTTCTCTTTCTCTCTGTTTCCTCTTTATGACTTTTTCCCTCCTCTTTTCTTCCTCCCAGTACCAACCTGACAGGTGCTATTTATGCCTGCTGCTGACGTTTATCTGTCATGATAAGCACTGGATATCAAAGTCCCTCCACTACCATCTAGTTATTCTGTGGAGAAAAGGACGGTCTGCCTGTGGATCGGGCATTGACAGTGTAAATCCATATTCCTGTTGGGGACAAACACCGACATTATCAGAATTACCATCTCAAGCTGTGGCCTGATAGCTGTCAATGGGTGTTAGCTGGTTGGCGATCTCAGGGCTTGTGTAGCAAGTCAAACACCCTCAGATGACAAGAGAAAATTGTTGGGTATTATCTACCTCCTCTCCTTTATTCTCTCTAATAATTCATGAGAAGATGGCTCTACTTTTTAAGTGAGCAAGCAATGTGATGTTAATGTACAGCAGCCCAGAGTTGGGTGTGGGTGAAAAATATGTTCCTTATATTTCAGATTCTGTATCAATGTTTATCCCAATGCACAATTTGAAGCCTTAAAAATTTCCTTTTTTTTTTTTTTACATAGACCTGCATTTTAAAGACTCAAAGTGTAAATCTTACAAATTGGATCAACTGAACAAACAATTCAGTCTTTTTTTTTTTCATTGATGTATAATCATTGCGTTTTTGTTATCTGAGAATATAGGGTTTATATGTCCATAGGAAGCTGGAGTCCACTGTGTTTCTACAGTAACATACTTCTTATTTCATTTTACAATGGCTGATTTTCAGTGCTATCATGCATTACCATCACCTACTCTATCTATGGCAAAACAATGGCTGGAAACAAAAGCATTTTTTTCAGCCCTGTGCGACAACTAGATGTTCCTAAATATTACACAATGAACCTTTAATATCAAACATTGTGTGGCTCAGGGATGATTTTGTGTGCTTAAATAATTTGATTGTTTTTTCTAATAAACATATTTTTAGTTTTATTATCGCTATATTTCATATTGCTATATAAATACCTTTTTGCTATGAACTTAAATTTTCATGGTTTAAACAATCCTCATAGGTTCAGGTGGAAATAGGATTTTATTATACAAACTACGAGTATCACGGAAAACTTAAACCATTGATAGTTTTCATGTTTTTTCATTGAACGCTGTTGGTTTTCCTTCACTGACGTGGGAAAACAAAACAATTAAATAAATTTAGTCCCACCTGGAGTTTTATGTTTAGTTTGATGTTCAGCTCAACATTTATCAGTTTCTAATAATGCCAAAGATAGTTACATTCTGGAAGATTTTAATTATTTTTTAGAAAGGATGGAGAGTAGGAAGGTGATATAAAGTTTTTCCTACAAAACAAAACAAAACAAAACAAAAAAAATCATTATTACATCGGCATTTAAAATTCCTGTTGGTCAACTTCTTCATTTGATGTTGGATTGTTTGAGTTTTTACACTGTAAAAAAGAAAATGTTGAGGTTATTTAAAATTTTACAGCAACATTCCACAGTAAAGATTTTAAGTTTTCTCAATGAAGTTGCAGTTCATGGTACCAAGTTAAATTATTCTGTTGTCCCAATGATACATAGTATGTTCTGCTAAAACTTTGACTAGGACAGAGCTGGATTCAAACCACCAACCTTTCAGTTATGGGATTACCTGCTCTACCTCCTGAACCGCATATAAGAAACTGTCAGGAGAACTCCTTGGCCATAGTGCATGCGTGCGGTGGCTGTCCAGTTCCGTTGTCCTCAGCCAATGACCATTCACAAATTCAGTCTATTAATAAATCTATGTTGAGGCATCAAATATTTAGTTGATATGATGTAAAAAATGTTTTTCATAGCGGGAATGTTTTTTTTCTGTTAGAGCTTTGAAGATCTCTCTCTCACCTGAACAAATACCAATTTTCTTTTTTACAGTGTAAGGTGCACCTGAATGCATCATAAAGTCCATGTCCTGGGTGTTTTTCTGACACAGTTCTACCGTAACTGACACTAAACTGCAGAAGAATATGTCAACACAGTTGGTTTTTGGGTGATTCTTTTGGTACATTTACCTTGAGAATAATTTTTCTGAGATTGACTCACCAAACAAAAAAATCTACAAGCATGTGAGATTATTAGAGACCAACTTTATCACAATCCTATCTGCGAAGCCTTTCAGCCGCCCTGTTTATGAGCTGCATGTGCTACCACGCTGCAGTGGGATTTTCCGGTTTCTTAGTAAACCATGTAGAGCAAAATGAGCCTTTTCTGTCCCTGTGTAAGTATTGCTATTGATGAAATAAGGCAGGCTAAAGGGTGTTATGTGGGATGCTGTTTGTAGGCCCCAATGTGTCTATTACCAACCACAATGGTGCCATTTTGTAGCATGTTCAGTTGCATGTTCAATCTATAATTTAACCAGCTACAGAAATATATAAATGTTTAATATGTGAGAGGCGGTGAGGCCTGTCGAAAGTATGACCTTGAAACGTCCTTTAAACATCACAAAGCAACAGCGCTGGGGCCAGTTAAGCTGCCGAAGCCAAACAACAGGCAACACGCACACATACACAACACATGCGCAACACAACACACGCTACACACATACACAACTCGTCTGCCTGCCGATGCTTTTCCGCTGCTTTCTGTTCTCTTTTTTTTTTTTCCTGGGATGCAAAATGCAGATGAGACGAGTCAGCCGCTTGTGCAGAGTCTCAGGAGAAACTGCCACTCAAATCCAAACATCTGTATGAATACCAAAACACACAGGGTACAGTGGAGGATGAGAGGAAGAAGAGGAAGGAAGAGTCGGAGAGAGAGACCATGGCGACAATAGAGAGAGAGAGGCTTGAGAAAGAATGAGCAGGAAAGTAGCTGAGAAAGCCAGTGTCTTTCCTTCTGTATCTTTGACTGAACAAAGCGCTGTATACACATGAATACCTCTTTCCTCCCACTGTATTTTCCATCGGGATATTTATTCTGAAAAGCAGCAATGCACAACAAGGGCTCGGTCCTGTGTTTGCTAGTGGGCTGAGGCGCTAACACTCCCCAGCTGATTATGTGTCTGTCTGTAGCAGTTTGAGCTGCTGCCAAAGGAATTAGGTCTAGTATTTGTGAATGCTGCTCCCCTCACAGCAGAATGCCTTACCATGCCTCTCAGATTTCTAGCATTTTAAAGAGAGAGAGGGGGGAGAAAAAAAAAAAAACACATTTTAAATAAATGAAGGAAATCGCTGTGGAAGCCTATTAAATTTTCAACGTGACCACTTTGTGAGTCTTCATGTGTGTTTAGGCTTCACACAAAAGGAATATTTAAAAACCAAAAGCGTGCTAATTGGGACAGAGATTGTTACAGCAGCTTCTTATTCAAACAGGCTTTTGGCTCATTAACTGCTTCCATCCTGCTTTTCTTTAAAGCAAAGTGGAAAAGATATTTAAAGACAATAAAATATTTTGCAATATTTATACGGGCCCTGCTGTATCAACATATTGATAGGCTGTTTTCACACAGAATATGCCAAATAAATAAAAAAGCCTGGGTTTCAAACTTAGATTTATCTCAGCTGTCTAATATCACAAATAAATCCAAACTTTATTACTTTACGCAGTAGTAGAGAGCGCTACCTTTAGGACATCAGAATTAACTGACCTGGGAAAAAGCATCGGAAATAACACACAACAAAGGTCACATAGACCTGAAGTTGAACTCAGGATGTCACAGATAAAGGTCAGTGCCCTCATCACACTGATCATATAGATATTCTTATTCTGTTAGAAAATAATCCAATATTTTCTTTCTAGAAGTTGTTTTACTGGGATTTAATTGTAGCTTTAGTTTTAAGTTTGATAACTGTAAATTACCCAAAAGTGAAGGATGGAGGTGCTTTAGTTAAAGCTAAAATACAAAAAAAATGTTTCATTGTAGTTTTTCCAATGTCAGTATTTCCAAGTGTTTTAGGGCTTTAGTGTTAGAAAACTGCTTTTTTACTGTTGGCAGGATAGAACAAACAAACCTTATGGATCAAACTGATGTTCCACTTAACTAGTTAGTACTTAATACTCATACATTAGAGGCCTCATGGTTTTAGACTAGAACAGAATTGCTATCAGAAGAGCCTGTGTCTCATGTAAAACTCTAACCTCTGTCTTTGAGAACACCACTGCAAGCCTAATTATATTTACAGTGGAAGGGTTGGAGCTAATGCAGTAAACATGTAATTATAGCTGACTGACTAGTTTCTGTGTATATTAGAGCTCTGATCCTTCTATACATGGTTGACTGGAGAGTGACATTTATCTTAGCATGATATACATCTATTGAGCACATGTAGCTAAAGACAGACACACTAGGCTTTGACTGCAAGGACAAACATTTTCAATAACCTACTATTACATGCAAACATAAGCTATAAATACATGAGCACAAACACACATCATGACCTTGTAACATTCTCTAGTCGGCTCATACAGATGTGACGATACAGAGTGTAACCTTTTCTTGAGAAAAAATAAATCAACACTGACAGCTACTGTACATAAGATTATACTCAGTTCACACAGAGCATGAGGCTAACCAAGGCCCTGTACCGAGCCCATGTTCATTGCTTTTCTTTGTACAACCACACACAGAAAGCTAAACCAAAACCATGTGAAATCTACTTCTATAAAGACATATGTTTGTCTTCTGTTCAGTACGGAATCATAGTTCTATTAGCCACACAGCTCTTTGATAAGCCAGTCTGCAAGTACAGAGGCTTTAGAGGCCTAGGAGACTCGCATAAAGGAAGTGCAATGCACAATGCTTAGATTGTGTTATTCTGTGATGAGTATCTCAGTAGAGAACTGATCTGGATTGGCTGCCTCAGTTTGTTAGCTGTTAAGTTTATCAGTCTCAAATGGTCAAGGATAAAACAGCAATTTATTTCACAGTAGAAAAAACACTGAATGACATGGATACTAAATTGTAATCCACAGAAAATACTATTTGTATTTTCTGATACGTTGCATACTATCTGTGCTTTGACAGTTGCATTTATTGGCATATTTTTATGGAGAGTTTATGTGCATGTTAATGTTAAGACTTCTTCAATATTCTGTATCTACATGCAATTCACAAGACAAATAAAGATATAATCGGACATGTTATAAATTAGCCTGAACATCTTAGATATTTTGAGCATACAGGAACATAGTAAAGCAGATTAAGCGCTGATTGTTCCTCTGTCTTAACCACTTCTCCTCTGGTTTTCCTCTCTATCCATTTGCCTGCTGTTTAATCAGGCTTTAGTTAACCATGTCACTCTGCATCTGGACACACGTCAGTTGGCCTGCCAATATACAGACAACACACACACAACACATATCAGACACACAGCGCCGGCCACAGGGTATCACACAGCTGGATTTATATAGAAAATATCCATACGGCTCAGGTTTCCATTTTTATTTACTGTCAGTAAAATGCTTATATTGTTCCTCAGATGTATAAACATCCAAGCGTCTTCCTCAGTTTTTGTTGTTGCTGTGCACTTCAGATAAATCTCTAAGCAGACATTCAATCGGTGCACTGTAACTAATATATTCCTCACACACCCCACCCTATTAGCATTGACGTGTAACCTTGGAGCTCATGGTGTTCTGCCTGAGGGCGATAGAGCCACTGTTTGTTTGTGTGTATCAGTGTGTATGTGTATTTGGGATGGGGATGGTTTGCCTCCAGTCCTGGTCTCCCACTGGTTTATATCAGAATCCTTCTTGGTATACACTCATAACTAATACGTCCAATGCCGAATTATAGTATAAATTAGATAAATTTAACTGCGCACACACACACACACACACACACACACACACACACACACACACACAAATATATATATATATATAT
>JAPTYQ010000019.1:32303527-32317650 GCA_029814465.1 Ostorhinchus cyanosoma
TTTTTTTGTGTATGTGACCCCCCCCCCCTCAAAAAAAAAAAAGCCAAAACAAAAACCACACACATCTTCGACTTCGACCTACACTGTACCTTAACTCTAACACAAACTGTACATGTCCACAGAGCGTCACTATTAAAGCCAGTCCACCACTCCAACCACAGATGACATTTATTTTCAGGAAGGGGGATATTTTCTAGGTAAAGTTCAGGCACAGTGAAAAAACAAACAATACAAAGTTTCCGTAGACAAACAAAAATGACTGACACCTACCTGATGATGCTGCAGGCGACCGTGGCCACCAAAACTTCACTTAATTATTGCTCTGGCAGTTTTTGTACTTTTGTTTAAGATCACTTCTTTGTCCTCAAATGAAGAAGAAGTTTTTTTCTAAGGCATATTTTTTCATATATGTTCAGCTATTGTTTCAGTGACAGGAAGTCACTTTGCAAACAGCTCTCTTTTACCTGCAGGGATTCAGGTTTTAAAGAGGCAGCGTTAAATGTCCACATTTTCTGTTATGTTGACAGGTATTAATCTGTAAATCCCCAGGAAGTTTTTAACTTCAAAATTCCTTCCCTTTTCTGAACACTGTCCCAAAATATTTATTTTTCAAAATGATTATTCGATCAGTGATCATGTAAACAGTATAATGTCATACGTTTTATCATATAACAGCAGTAATCTGATTATGGAAATCAGGATTTGTCCCTGATACTCTGATGTCAGCATGCTTGTATATCTGTTAATCTGATTTATTTAGCTCTTTTACATCTGCACATGTATGAAAGAAAAACAATCATAGAAAGTAGAAGTGATGCACTCGATGATGATGATGAATGAATTGATGAATTTAGATAAGGAGGAAGTTTCAGTTTTATGTCACTATATATGTATGTACTCCAAAAGAAATCTGATAATAGATGGAAACACGTAAACCAGGGTTTGATTATTGTATTTCTGAAGTGCATGTAGATGTGTCAGCTTCTATTGTTACAATTACATGATTGCTCCCATTTATCAGATGTTTATGGTCATGTAAACAGGCTCATGGTTGCTGTATTTCTTATTGTTTAGTTTTAATGTTAGGCAGGGGTGTCAAACATGTGGCCTGCGGGCCAAACCCAGCCCATCAGTGGTTCCAGTCCGGTATGCAAGAGGAATTTGCGAAGTGCAAAAATGACACTGAAGATATTAACAGTCAAAGGTGTCAAACTAGTTTTAGTTGAGGAGCCACATACAGCCCAATGTGATCTCAAATAAAATAATAGCATAACTTATATGATAATATTAAAAAATAACATTACACTATGAAAACATCTACATTTACAAATGATCCTTTAACAATAAAATGTGAATAACCTGAACAAATATGAACAACCTGAAATATCTAAAGAAAATGATGTGCAGTTTTAACAATATTATGCCTGGTAATAAATGCTGTGTGCATTTGTAGATCCACTGCCATCTGTAAGTTGTGTTAATAATAAGCAGAGATGTAATATTGTAGAAATTGTTCTTATTTTAGTTCCAAATTCCAAATGCCTGTTACCAAATGTTTGTGTAACATTGTATGTAATGCACATGTATAAATGTTTATGTGTTGAGGCATAATATTGTCCAATTTGCACTTATTTTTCATATGAAATTTCATTTCTTTGATTATTCACATCTTTTTTATGAAAGGATAGTGTATAAATGTCAATATTTTCATAACAATGTTTTATTGCACTAAAACAAAGAGTATATTTTGTCAGTATTTATAGGCTATTATGCTATTTTATTGGTCCGGCCTACTTGAGATCAAATTGGGCTGAATATGGCCCCTGGAAGAAACTGAGTTTGTCATCCTGATGTAAGACATAGTGGAAAAAAACAAAGGAAAGTTTTCGATCCAAATTCTCACCATCTTTTACAACCAGTAGGAGATTGTTGTGCTTGCTCTACACTAGGAATGCAAAACCCTCAGACAGTGTGACATTGAGTTGGACAGACCGGTTCAATTAGCTTGTAATGAATTCCTTCTATTGCAGTTTAAAAAAATCTTTGTTTTTATCTAAACTAAGTTGCATTAGATTAATCTCAGAGGGTATTCCAGACTGAACTAACACTATTACTATTTAAAACAGCTTTGTAAAAGCGGCCAAAGCTGAAAGTACCAGAGGTTGAAAAAGATTTTTTTGGTTGATTCCATTGCTTTGTTTCTTTAATATGAACATATTAAAGAATTGATTTTCTAACTCTGATCTCTGTGCACAAAAGAAGGCTACTCAGTGTTCTTCAGTGTGCAGTTAAATGGTCTTTTGATTGTCAGATTTTCTTCTGGTGTTTTTTTTGTAGCGCACGGCGACCTCAGCTCACTCTAACTCTTCCAAAAGACGATGTATTGGTCTGAGTGGGGTGGTGGTGGTGGTGGTGGTGGTGGTGGGGGGCGTCGCTGCTGACATCTGATGTATTGAGAGGCTCTCCCAGTCTCTCTGTCTCTCTTACATGTCCTTGGCAGTGGAGAAGCTTCACTGCTCAAATCACTAAATGGCCTCTCTAGTTTTCCCTTTTAGCAGTTTTCTCTCCTCTCTCTTTCTTTTAAGACAGGACCAGAGTATGGAGATAAATTTGAGTTGTCTACAGACTCTTGGCAAGACTATTGGTTTTGATTTATGCTATTTATTGGCCATTTGTATCCATACGAGATTACTCTTTATTATTATTGTGTTTTTTTATTATCGTCATCTCATATCTCTGTCTTTCTCTGGGCATATTTTGTCAGTTTTATTTCCTTTTTCATGCTATATCAGACCATGTGAGCTTGCATGTGTTACGTTGGCGTTACTCTGTGGGAGGTGCAGCCAGACACAAAAACTTAACAGTGTTTGAGATGCTAAACGATTAATTCATTATATTAAACCATTTTTCTGTGACATGTTGTACAAATGCAAATCAGACAGTATGGAAAATGCAAATACAAAAAGAAAACATTGATTTTAAAGTGTAACTTTTTCATACACGGTGTGAACACAACATTTTTTTTTGTATTTTGTGTGATTGATGTAATGTCATTTATAAATATCCTTCCATTCCTCACATTTAGGCTGCAAAACATAAAAAAGGCAATGGCTACTGCCACTGTACTGTGGCACAAAAAATCAGTTTGTCTATTGCCACAAAGCCAATCAAATGTTAGCATTTATACTGCAACAATAAGCAGTAATGACATTTTCTTGCCACAGAGCCCATCATGGATACTGTTACTGATAGTGTTGTGGTCATATGGCATATACACCCTGCACATATAACAATGAAATTATGTCAGTCCGCAAAAGTTTAATATCGTTTCAGCCTTTTGTCCACATGACACCAGCATTGATGCCCTGAAACGGTATTTTTGGAGAATGGATCCCATAGCGAAAAAATCTCACAATGCCGCCCTCGCGTTGTGGTATGGATAGGCAAAACACCACTTTGGAACCAATGATGTCATGGTACCACATGACCAGAAGAAGAAACACCCAGACGCACCCTTGTGTGCATACTCACTGCATTCTTCTGTGATTTTAGTGTATCCTGAGGCCCTGTCTGCGTTTGTGTACAGCGCCACATATAGGTGTGGCATATATACCATTTTAACCCAGCTTTCCCGTTTGCACGTGGACGCAGACATTTCTTAAAACTATACATGTATGGATGCAAAACTTTTAGAATATGCAGAAAAATACCATGATGTAGCCTCCGGTAACTGGTACCATAGCCTTTTGCTGTTACCAGATAGGCACATGGCATGTGTGGTGCTTAGTGCCACAGTACTGTGGCAGCAGGGTGACAGGTTACCAGTCTGCACATGATATAATGATGATTGGCTCTGTGTTAATAGACATATGAGAAAGTTAGTACCACAGTACTGTGGCAATAGCCACTTCAAAAAAAAAATTAGAACAGGCATGATTTGGGGCTTGAAATTAGTTAAAACAATGAAATAGCTATGTGATGTGAAGCAGGTGATGTAAACACATGATTGTGACCTTGGTTTGGTTGCAATAGAGCATTGAGCAGAATCCTAGTCAGTGGATCATCAAGTGGTCAATAAATCTGTGAGGACATTGAAATGCTAATTAATTAAGATTCAAGTCATATGTGTGTTTCATTGTGTAAAGGGCAAATGTTCAAGTCTAAACTGAACACCGTGATCTCTGATCCCTCAGACGACACCACATCAAGAACCACCATTCATCTAGAACAGATAAAATCACATGGGCCAGGATTAATGTGGAGAACTTCTGTCAAGCTGTGGAATACAGACTTGCACTGACAAATACCAATGCAAACTTTACTGAGCCAAAACAAACCCTTATATTATGAAGTTATGAAGAGTAGTAGACTTATCTGGGCTATATCCAGGATGGACCATAATCTAAAGGGACCACCCAGACAGCAATAAGTCCAGACACTAGGGTCTGTTCAGGTCTGGGGTTTCATCAGTGAGACACGTCTGTGATGTCCAATTAATGGTAAAAAGTACACAGCCTGGCAAAAAGTTCCCTCCTGGATTTAAGTCAGCAGATACTTCAGATCTTTCCTTTCTATTCTATTGGAGTGATTAATATTGTTTCAGTTTTTTAAGCCTTTAACTGATTCAGTGGCTTCTTATTCCTTAAGCCTCAGTCCCAAATGCCATTATGAATGGCTACGAACAATGTGAACGATTTATGGACCATTTCGTACAGCCTTCTCAAGGTGGCCTTGTAAAAATGGAGTGTTCATGGAGCATTCGTGGACTGTTCTTAAGTTCGTAGCCAGGTCAGCAATCTTATCTAAGATTTTCTATTAAAGCAGTATGAAACCCCCTTTCACAAGGCACACCAACGGACGCCTTATGAACAACGTAAGAACAATGCACGACATTCCTGGATCAGGAAGCCTTTCCAGAACCCACATGTACCTCTGGTGGCCACAGGCAGATCTCAAGAATGCCTTGCGGTGGTAGTAGGGGTCCCTTATGGCGTTCACACGAATGGACACACAGACAGAGATTCGCACGGCATTCTTAAGGTGGACTTAAGGCATTTATAGGCAGTAGTGCGACATTCGTGTGACATTCGTGGCGTTCTTAGAGGAGTTGAATACAAACTCTCAAGATGGAGTGAATGACTGGACTCAGATCCACAGTGCAGAACATATAAAGAATAAAGTGTTTTATTAACAGAAAAATAAGCTTGAAAAAACAACACCAAACCTTCAGAAAGATAATGGACAGTCCACAGTACGTGGGTGATGTGGATCAGGATGATGGAGAGATTGGGCTTGACAGACAGTGTTTATAACGTTCCTCTATTTTTCTTGTGAGTCTTTGTTTTATTCTTAACCTTCTACTTCAAATGTCTTAATTTGATGTCTTATTATGACTCCTAATTTCTAATAGGTCAGGTCAGTTACCTGAATATGTTACAGGAATGATGTGTCAGCACCATGGACAGCGCACAACCCCAAATATAAAATGCATATTGTAAAATAAAAGAGTTAATGTAAAAACAGGTTAACATAGTTAAATGTCTGAAAAGAGCATCAATCACCACCAAATGATGGTGGGCATCTCTAATGCTGGAAGAGGCTCCAGCGCCTTCACAACTGCCTGGAGGATAAAGCGGTTTAGAAAAACAAATGAAAAAAATAACACTCAGATTAAACTATATTCAGTTTTCTTGCAGAGGTGAAAGTGGAAATGACTACAGATGTCCACATGAACTTTGGTGATGATTGATCACTGTTCTGGGGCATTAAACTATTCCCATCATGCCTAGTGCCCACAGTACCAGCCTGTGGGGCCAGTGTTTTGATCTGGGTTGGTTCAATTTATCGGGTCCAGGTAACGTTATGTGTCTAAAACAAGATGATAATATATTGTGTCATTGTATGAGCGCATTGAAACAGTGACACAGTGACAGAACTACAGGACGTCTAACAGTTTAGAGAATGGGACTAAACCACAGCATTAAATGCTTTACTGTTCCATGTCTTTTTCTTGAATGTCTTGCAGTCTGGATAATAGATATGCGTAGGAATAGACGTATATTTACAAATGAAAAGTAGACTAAAACTAGAAATATTTGTGCGTTTACTCTGTCTACAAGGAAATAATTTCACAGTACATTTTAATACCACTGTCTCTTTTTTAATCTGCATTGTCCATACTGTCCCAACTATTTCTAATTTAGGGTTGTACTTCTTTTCCATAAGGAAATTGATGAGAATATGACTGGCAGTAACGGTCGAACTTTATCACATGGCTTCACGGGGGCGTGACAGAGTGATATGAGTCAGGCTGAATGAAATACAGTAAATGAAACAGAGCGATAATCCTGTGTGACATTGGGTTCTGTTGCATGCGGTGCTGTCTAATCACTGAGTGAACACATTGGCTCAGTTGCGCTGGTCAGAGATTCCTCCTCTGCCAGGAAGTAGAACAAACAACCTCAGTGTTTTGGAAGTTAATTGTTGATAGCTCTGATATGAGCTATACATCGTAGCCTCAGCCAGCACCTCATCTTCTCAAAATGTCACCAAATGCTAGCAGCAGCAAGCTGTTTTGGAAGTATGCAGTAATGAAAGGATTTGATTTGATGATCGACCTGTATGCAAGGTGTGGCTGTGAGATTTGGAAAGGTTGAGCGAAGGAATATCCAAATACTAGAAATGTTAGGAAATAGTTTAAAAATGGCATTGTTGTTTACCTCATCCTAAAAGATTTGGTGTGAGACAAACAGGTTTAACTTTGTTGTTATTTTTATTTCTAGCTTTAGGCTATTTTGTGTTCTAAATGTAACTTGGAACATCACTGCTCATTGGCTCAGGGCCTGCCTCCAGCATTGTGATACAAGTGTGTCGTCAGTGAAAATTACTACAAGCAGATCTCTGCATTGCACAAGTGGCTCTTGTGCACGAAGCTCCAGTGATTCATCCAGTAATTTATTTCCAAGCAATTCCTGACGCCATAAACACAGTTTCACAGCAGACGTTTCATTTTTCATCCCAGGCTAGAGTGTACAGTTTGGGAAAATGGGGAGGATTTGTAATGCTTTACTAGTTTGTGTTTTTCAAGCTGCCTGTATTTATTTTTGTGATTTATTTAGAAAAGCCTCTCTCTGAGATGAGCTTCATTGATGTGCCAGGGTTTGTTTGATGACACAAATTCATGTACAGAATATGCTTATACAGTGAAGGGTGAAATACTGACAGGAGCAGAATTTGGATAAAATACATCTTGGTCTTATTCCAGGCAGCTGTCTTGTAGGTTTACTGCTCCAAGTAAACAGTATTGAAATTCACTCCTCAGGGGCCAAAGCTGTTATCAGGAGTTTTTTTTAATAGACACATGGAATACGCTTTTAAAGGTGTATATGTGCATATGTTTGTCTTGTAGGTGCAATCAGATACTTAGTTAGTGCCATTTGTATTAAATGTTTATATTAGAATACATTTTAATGTACTTAATACGGTATTTTCTTAAAAAAATGATAGTATTCACTTCTAGGGATGCAGCAACAATTACAATCTATAACATTTCTCCATTTACAAACGCATAATCCTTTAGACATACTTGTGATAGAGGAAGGAAACACAAAGGAACATGTGCTCTATTATTATATTACAGTCCACTGAAATTGTAAAATGCCTTGGAAAACTGTCTATTAATTAAAAACTTTCTTGATCACGTCCAAATCATGCAAAATACCCAAAAAAGTTCAACTGTAAGTTAAATATTCTGTTTGCATGTTACAAGTGTTTCACATTCAATTTTTGTTACAGCTATAACACAACACAATATAAATATAACAGTATGCCAAGATGCAGAGATGTTTTCAGTCTTTTCTTCAGTTTTTTGTTTTGTTTTTTTGTTTTTTTCATGTCACTTATCTTTTTTTGGCATCATCTTGAATTTCCTGCTGTGTTGGAGAAACTTCATCCTAAAAGACTCCTTGTGTTCTTCTCGGATAAATCATGTTTGAATCGAATTACCAAATTATGCCTCTTAATCTGCCATATCCAATGGTATAAAAAAGGATTAGCATTTCATAGAATGGATTTGCTTTTATGGTATGTTCTAGAAAAATCTAGTTTATTTGTTTCATCTGTATTTTGTGACTCATACATATTACTCTGTTGCTTAATTTCTCTTAAGCAACAGTGCTTGGGTACAGTGCCTTACACAAAGATTGCTGAAAAACTCATTGATCTTCTGCCAGGCCTTTTGAATGGCATTCAGTGCTGCCTTTTCCTGCTCTCTCTTTTTTTTTTCTCATTCTGAAAAGCTGGCATTGCATTGACAGTAGCAGCACTTAGTGTAATTCCCTAGATTGAAAAGCTGTTCCACAATGAGAGATTTCCTCTGCATTGCTCCAAACTGTTGAAAAATCCACCCTGGGATTTGCAGACATCCTCTCACTGCCTGATATGGCCAACTACTGCATCCACTACTGCCACTCCACCTTTCAGGCTGTTAAATATTGAGCAATCCGATTAGCGCACACAATGCCGGACTGGTCAAGCAAATAAATACAGAAAAAGCAGTGCTGGCAAAATAATTACAGCAAGGATTCTGGACATTACAGATGGAAATCTAGTCTCAGCACTGGTCCTTTCTCAGAGCAAATATAGATGACTTCAGGTCAAGAGTCATTTGCTCGTGCACTGGATTAATAGGGTTTTAGCCCATTTGAGGAACTGCTGCCCAGTTAGGGGTGATGTGTTTGCTCAAATTGGAAAGAAGTAGCTTGGCTAGAGGAACATACTTGGATTTCCAGTGGCTCTCCTGTTATTCCTTGATGTTTTTTTCTGGCTGACCTATTGGTTATTGGTCAATGATTTCTTGCTTCCCTTGTTTCTCTTCTTTTCTTGCATTGACTCCCTGTGTTCCTAAACTCATTACAGAGCAATCAGCCCGAGGCGTTGATGTGTGCACCCAGAGGGAGCAATAACTGTAAATAAACACTACTGCAGGCTCTCCGATAACGTTACCCAGATGATAACAGCCCTTCTTAGCAGGCCTGTTGACCTTCTCCTTGCCTTAGGCTTGCCAAGGACTCCTCAACTCCCTGCGCTTTTATCTCCAAACTCTCCTCCACCACTGGAGCCCCTGGACAGATTACTACTGAGGAAGAGGAAAAACAGGACAGAAGGACTTATACCAAGAGAACATATACAGAAGACTAGAAGAGACTAGCCTCAGTACTTTTGAGAAGAAGACACAAAACACGAGGGAACAACAAAGTTCAGACCCAGGTTGTTGTCCCTCTGCCCCCCCCCCCAGCCTCCTTCATCTAGCCCCGGTCTTTGCCACCTACACCGAAGGCAAAAGATAAAGAGAGTGAGTGAGTGACAGTGACAGACAAACATAGTGGAAGAGAAAGTTTCAACAATTCCGATAAAAACAAAAAAAACAGAAGAATATCACCTGACTAGTAGGTAGACCACGGTTTTAGTTTTAGAAACTGATGAAAATGAAGATTGCAATTCCTCATGCTTCACTCCCCAATACTAATGCTGAGTGTCTGACAGTAGCATGTCCAGAGCTGTGGGGCTAAAGCACTGTCTGGATGAGATTGATAATACAATTAAGCTAGTCCCAGTATAAATGCTTCACTACGACCCATTACTACACCGACCGCTTCAGATGGAGCATACCAGTCTAGCTCTAGGGCCTTTTGGAAGGAAAAAAATACAATTATAAAAGGCTAGCTAGAAAATGTGTTCTCTTTAGAATGTGCAGGCAGGCCTGTACATCATCAGATATGTGCCTGCATATCTCACTGCTGTCCTCGGGCCCAGCTTTCTTCATCTATATTGAAACGAGAGCTCACTGGAGCATAGATGGACTCATAACAATATGATTTTTTCTCCTTATTGTTCCCTCTTATTGTCTGCTCTTATCCTGTTCTGTTGTATATTAAGATTATTTTCTCCATAATTTCCACGCAGTGTTTACAAATACTGAGTCACTTATTGTGTTCTGTAGAAGACATCAGGCAAGACTGTTTTATACAACACCTTTAAATGAAAAAGTTTCTTATTCAGAGAAAATTATGGAAAAAAAAAACAATGTTCAGTGTAGTTTAAAGAGAGTGAAGAAAGAGGGTGATTTATATATCTGTTCTAAATGTGAATATTTAAAGGTTCAGTGTGTGATACTTGGCGGCATCTATTGATAAAATTAAAGATTGGTTCTACTTGGAACCCCCCCTCCCCATGATGGCTGTAAAGAATATGAAAGGCCTAGTGTTCAGATAATAACTGGTTCTTACACAAAGCCATAAGATTGTGATTGCAGAGGCAATAGTTTTGACTATCTTGTTACAATCTGTTGCTGGATGGGATACGTTAGGCAGCAAGTAAATATTTAGTCCTCAATAATTATTGTGTTGGAAGCAGCAAAATCGACGTCCAAAGGATCTGAGCGACTTTGACCAGGATCAAACTGTGAATGACTGGGTCAGAATGTCTCCAAAGCTGCAGATTTTGTTTGGTATTCCCGGTCTACAGGACATACTCCCTACCAAAAGGAAAATTAGATCTCAACCCAGTCAAGCATCTGTTTGAACATAACATCATTACCATCTGTCTAATACTGTGTAGGTCCTTCAGTTCCTGGACTCTACAAGACCTCTGCATAAATCTGCAGTATCTGGTACCGTCTTAGCAGCACATCCTTTAAATCCTGTAAGTTGTCACATGGGGCATCCATCGAGTACATTTATTTATCCAGATGTCCACATCCACCGACACTCAGTTGGATTGGAATTGAGTTGTTCTTCCTTTTGGTAGGTACTAACTGCCCACTGGTGTTATGACAAAACCAGTGGTCGGTGTCAGAGGTCATAGTGCAACTGTGTCATGGATCGCTGTAATGACTGCGCCAGAAGACAGTGTCGCTTCTTGTATCTTTACATTCAGTGTATGCTTAGGACAGGGAGGAAAGAGCTGTGGGAGGTGGGTGTTTTTTTTTCTAGTTTTGATTTCCTCTCCTGATATTCATCTAGTGTAGCTATAATATTCATCTCTCATGGCATATTTAAAAGAGTTAGATCCCTCAGTTTCGCCATCTCCATATTGAGTATGAGGTTATACCTTTGTGCTACGCAACAACTAAATTCTAAGAAATAAAAGATACTTTTAGCCACCTATAACTCTGTCAGTTTACACAGAGCATGGGAGCATTTAAAGCCAAACCACCCCTTTAACTGTTTTCAATGATTGACTGCAGTTTAATACACCTGTTAAGTAGTTAGTTTGTGCAAAACTTGGAGGTGACCTATTTAATCTTGCCTGCAGATGAAGTGATAAGGCATCAGGGGAGAAGGCAGGCTTTAAGAAGTCATGAGGCAGGAGATTGATGTTGCCTCGGTGACAACTTGCCTTTAGACGAGAGAGAGAGAGAGAGAGAGACAGTGAAAAAGCAGACGTTTAGCTGCAGGTCTAAACTGAGACCCTTCACTGTGGTTTCTGCTGCTGCTGCTGCTGCTGCTGGAGGTGGAATCAATTCTATCTTTATCAGTCGCCCTCTTCTGTGTCCAGGAATCCTACTCACACCGCAGAGCAGCCAGGGGGAAAACTGATGTGTTTTCCAATAATGAAATGGAACACAGCAAAAAATAAGTTTAAAAAGGTGCCTGGCTGGGCTCCCTCAGTAGTTCAGCACTCTTTTAATCTATAGTCTGGTGTTTAAACACAGTTGTGGCCTTGTCTGTGTCAGCCAAAGGAGCATCGTATTGGGTTTATTGAATGTGAACAGTTTATGGTGGGGGTTGTTATATCTGTAGCCAGACTAATTTCAATAAGACACATCAGTGATGAGAGAAAACATATTTATTCAATTTTCTCCGAGTGCTGACTAATAGATCTGTTTTCATTTTCTTTGCCATGTGAACATGCAGATAAACACATCACCAAAGGCTGCTTCAATTGCAGTGAGAGAGACAAAGCATTTTATGTACACATACCATGCACTGACCCTCAGCATGTGATCGCTCAATGTCTCAGATGATGTCTTGGACATGTGGGCCAGTCATACACCCCATCTGGCCAATCAGGTGAGCCCGCCTGCTGTTAACCACTGTCAAGTTCAAGCTTCAAGGTGCAATAGTTGTTGGAGCCACTAGACAAAAATTCCTCATCTAGTTTGAACATATATTTATTGAAGTGGACAGTGGGGAGGGGGGTGGGGTTTCTCATCCTGGTTCTCTGTCTTTCTCCCACCATCCACTGATTTGCACCTTTTAACTGGTTAACTGGTCAGTCTAAACCATCCATAGGTATGAATGTGACAGTGAATGGTTATTGGTCTGTATATGTCACTTTGTGATGATGTGATGATCTAGTGACAGATCAACCTTTGGCTATTGATTAATAGCAAGTACCAGTCTGATAGGAGTGTTTAATTAATAAACAGTATGTTTCACTTTGTGGATATTTTTTGCATGTATGAAGCAACTTCAGATTAGACGTAGCAACTTAGATCAGCAGTGGTTCCCAGCCTTTTTTGGCTCGTGACCCCATTTTTACATCACAAATTTCTGGCAATCCCAGACATTCAAAACAGTCTTTTTTTTTTTTGCTAAAATTAATTAGTTTTTGATCATGTAATAGTTTGCTATACTATATTGCAAATAAACATTAATTTTGGATGACATTTAGGCTATATAATGTATATCATTATGGACAGAAGCAGAAAAGCCAGGTGTAGATTACTGCTCAAAGGGAGAATTTTATTTTCCTTGGTCAAAATATGTAGAGTCAGACCAGCTTGTATTTACAAGGCTGCAAATTAATACTGAACAAACAATAACTCAAACTATGAATTATGAAAGAGCTGCAGCATCTTAAGCCAACCACAATGAACATTTGACAGATAAACAGAACCACAGAGCTTCAGTTTCACACTCACAGATGTCTTGTCATGTCTTTTATGCATTGTGATTGTCTCTCTCAACTCACCATATATTTATTTTAATAATTTTTTTGTAATTTTTATTTTTATTTTTTATCAATTACTAGAAATTTTAGGCGACCCCATCTGAATTCCAGGTGACCCCACATGGGGTCCCGATCCCCAAGGTTGAAAAACACTGCGTTAAACTCTGCTTTCCAGCTTTGTAAAACAAAAATAAATACATGTATAACACATATAAAGTTAAATTATTTGTTTTTATTTGTTGATTGACCAACCAGAGCCATTGTCATGGTAGTGGTTCCAGGTTTTTGGATTATGAAACAGTATTGAAAAGGTGCATCTCTAGTTTTCAGATTGTAGTAAACCTACACTGTGATTGAAGATTTGGAGTGATTATAGTTGTTTTCAGGGAGGTGTGTGTGGGTGTGGGTGTGTGTGTGTGTGTGGGGGGGGTGTTAATATGCGATAGAAAACTGTTGTGATTTCATCAGATGTGACTCTATTGCTCTGCTTGCTGTTTGTCCTGTCAGAGGAGAAAGCTCCCATAACTGTGATATTTTACAGTTATGGGAGCTCACTTCTCTACAGTACTATCAGCATCAAGCATCTGTTGTTATATTCACTCTTTTGATTTCAACAGAAAGGATAGAACTGCTGTTTCCTCTATTTCTGCATCCTGTAGCTTCAATTGTCTCACTTTGGTAGAAACTACGAAAATAATTTATTTACCATGAATAAAATCACAATATTGGACAATGTCATTGAAAAATACAAATTAGACAATTAATAGGAAATATATGTACTTAAATTTGAGTGCAAGCATGTAAAAGATGTAGGACATGACAGTGCACACGTCTGCTAAGTAGAAAACCCTGTAACCACAACCGTCTATTTCATTTTGAAACAACTGCCTATTACTGTTGTAATGGCTGACTGTGCGAGTGAGTTCCAGCTCCGGCCTGAGGCAGGCAGGTCTGCTGCCGCTGTACGATGATCCATCTGCATGGCACAAACCATCCATCCAGCGGATCGCTACAGGCTGCACACCGGCCCATTGTGTGGGCTGAGCACTGTGACTGCTCCCCCTTGTACCTCCGTAATGGGATTACATTAGCCAGATTCACACACACACACACACACACACACACACACACACACACACACACACACACACACACACACACACACACAC
>JAPTYQ010000019.1:32324330-32349121 GCA_029814465.1 Ostorhinchus cyanosoma
AGATGCTGCAGCTCTTTCATAATTCATAGTTTGAGTTATTGTTTGTTCAGTATTAATTTGCAGCCTTGTAAATACAAACTGGACTGACTGTACATATCCTGATCAAGGAAAATACAATTCTCACTTTGTGCAGTAATCTACACCTGACTTTTCCACCTTCGTTCATAATAATATACATTACATAGCCTAAATGTCATCTAAAATTTATGTTTATGTGGAACATAGTATAGTAAACTATTACATGATCAAAAGCAAATTCATTTCAGGAAAAAAAAAAAAAAAGGTAAATGGTAAAATGGATTGCACTTATATAGCACATTTTATACACCTTCATTGTGCCCATAGTGCGTTACAAGGCCTCACATTTACCTATTCACACACGCACACAAACACACACGCACGCACGCACGCACGCACGCACACACACACACACACACACTCACACTCACACTACACTATGCAAGGTGCTGCCAGACCCTACTTGAAGCAATTTAGGGTTCAGTGTCTTGCCCAAGGAAACTTCGATATGTGGAGATTTGGAGCCAGAATTCGAACCACCCACCCTTTGATCATTGGATGACTTCCTCTACCAACTGAGCCACAAAATGTCTCCATTTAGAACGTCTGGGGTCGCTAGAAATTTGTGATGTTAAAATGGGGTCACAAGCCAAAAAAGTTAGGAACCACTGTCTTAGTGGATGGGCTTCAAATGGAAATGTGCATCAGCCTTATTGTTGTACAGTAACCACTTATAATTTGTTTGTGCATATTCAACAGGTCCAAGGGATGGGGGGGCTCATTGAATCAAATTTGTAAATTATGATACTGGTCTATATAAATAAAGCTGATGGGACTGTTGCCCATTTTCTGTAAATTCAGTGATTAGATGGTTTAAATAAAATAATCACAAATTACAGGTTCTTTTTTTCAGGTTAAATTATATCCCTGACAATAAAAAGTACTAAAGGTCATAAAAACATGAACAGAAAACCGTAATGGATAAAAGCAGCCCCTCGTTTTGACTTAATGCAGATTTCCTGCCTCTATTCAAACTAACATAGAATGAAAGAGTTGTAAAGACCCAACAACATTAGTGACAGTGTGAAATGATGTAAGTTTTTCTGTCATCACATAAAATATATCATCATATCATCCAGGCCTGCACTATTGGATGCAATGCTGTCAATGGAAATAGCATTCTGAATATAATATACAACACTAGCTGATCTTGTTTATGTTTCAGAGCACCTGGTAATAAGGTAGTTTTGTGCAGTCCTATAGAATATAATGACAGAGACACTTCTTTGGGTAGCTTCAGTGGTACTGAGCAAAATATGTGTATACTATAAGGGTGCAATGTGTGGCATGCTGACGGGTGGATTATCTGTGTCCGGCAGCAGAAGGAGAGGGATCTACTTTGACAGTGTGGTAGTTAGCCCATCTGTCTATAATCAGCTATGTGAGTGTGGGTATTGGTGTGCTGGCATACTGCTGCTATGGTGCTACCTGCCACCAGGTGTTCAACAGTACCCCAATGTGGAGTTGGGAGAGAAACTGAGCCTCGTGGTCTGCGAAAGTTAGATATCAAACTTCAACTGCTGCTAGTGAAGTACGGAAAATGACAGTTGACTGCTGTCATTTGTTGGGTTAAGCTCAGAATCCAGCTAACATAAACTGTCACTACTTCATTTTCCAGCTTCAACAAAAGGCTAACCACTCTCATCTCACCACCCCCCTTGTTTTTCATTTTTACGCTGCACATCATTAATTCTGTATGCACTGCAGGAGTCTCCACTACATGTGTGTCCAGATATAAATCAGAAGATACAGACGGGGACCTATATTTAGAATGCATGTCATGTAACCATCAACCACCAAGCCATCTTATAGACAGCTATGAGAATTGGAAGCAGGAAAAGAGTCCCCACTGGCTTAATTATACTTTCACCGATCATCTGGATCTCTTTTCTGTACATATGATATAGTGCAGCAGATATGGATGGATGGAACAACCCTATCTGTTGGTCCATCTGCTCCTCACATTTACAGCTTACTGCAGGTATTGTTTAGTTTCAAGAGACTCGCCAGTGTCAAAAATGTGTTGACACTCACAGCGACAAACCAAGTAGGGAGCCTCTCTCTTATTGGTTGACTGTGACATGTGTTGTTTCAACACATCTAACTGTCTTTGAACACTGGTCATCAATTTAAAGCAACTTGACGTGTTACAGGATTATTTTATCTTGCCTGCCTGGCTGTCATGTAATATTTTGACTCTGTTAATAGCCGACATAAAGGTTCAGTGTGTGTGATACTTAAACATGTACCAGTAAACTAACCCATTGAATAATCCTCCTATTTATTGGATGAAAAAACAGCCTTATTAGATTCAGTTTGTCTTTTGTTCATTCAGGCGTTTTAGTTAAGACGATATTAAATGTGATCTACACTCAGACATAGACGCTAATAATGCTTTAAGATGAAAAATGAACGAGAGTAGCTCTATTTGGAGTTGAGTTCTGGATTACTGTATAAATGTGGTGGTGAACATAGTGTATTCATTTCCTCTGTTTATGGCCCAATCCCAATTCACCCCTTGGCCCTCCCCCTTACCCTTAACCCTACCCCCTTGGCCCTTGCACTTGGCACTACTCCTTGAAACAGAGCTGCCAGGGGTAGGAGTTGAAACATTCCCCTATGAAATGAGACAACCCTTCCAGACCTGTTACGTCAATAGCAGTCATCGATGCCGTTATAAACAGATGCGACAACTTTGTTTCTGAAAGTATTCCCAATGTCGTCAGCAGCTGTAACCATCTCTGTTGCATGGGCTTTGGTCATCTTTTTGCATCTATCAACTATAAACCACAGAAATGCGATCTATAACACATTGAAACAACATTAAGTGGTCAATCAAATGATGAAGTTTTTTACGAAGAAAATACATTTGTGTTTTTCTTCCATCACACTGCTGCACTTTTTTGTTGTGTTTACCTCTATCTTGCTATTGATTCGAACAGAATTATGGGATATTTCTCCTACCCCTCCGTTCATATTGTGGTCCTGCTAAATCTCTGTTTCAAGGGCTGTATAGCCCTTCCCCTCCATCGAATCATCAACTGGGACAACACTGCCCCTTTACGTGTATGTGCAAAATGGTGGGGGTAGGGGTAAGGGGTGAATTGGGATTTTGCCTAAATGAAGGGCTCACTCAACAAAACAAAAACACGCATGAAATATTAACTGTAAAAGTCATTATTTCATTACATTTTAAAGGCAGAGTTTTAGTCCTGAAAGAAAGTTAAAGAAACCAGACTAAAGAAGATGAAAATTATGTAAAAAAAGGTAGTTTATTGCTTATTTTGATCATTTTGACTTTTTGATATAAAAAAAAAGTTAAATGATTGGAGTCTTAGTTTTTCACAGATGAAATGAAAGTGACATAAAAGATGGTTTAGAACATGACAAACACTAAATAAATCGCTGAACACACAATTTTAGATTTTCACACATCAAGACGCAAAATATTAGAAAAGATTGTTTGATTGATTTGTTCAACATCAAAATATACATGAGAAAATGTAGTAAAACAACAAAACCTGAAACAATGAGTGCTAACAGGTGGAGTCTTTCAGACTATGCCACCTCTTAACAAAGTTTATGTTTAGCTCCTTTTATTGTCATCAGAAAAGTTGAGCAGGTAGAGTAAGACCACCTCAGTAAAACTATCAGCTCATATACCTGGAAACAGTCCATGGACCTTTTACCATCACACATTCTCCTGTGTATTTATCAGTTCCACTGGGCATTTTGTTTCTGCTCCCCTCAGGACACCTGTGTTCAGGTTAGACAGGTAACCCCCACACCCACTTCTGGTGCTGCCCACGGAGCAGCTTCACACCAGGGACCAGTACGGCGTTTGCCTCCTGCCCTACAGTGTCCATATCCTCCATTCTCAAAGGAAAACCTAAACTTCCTCAGGCAGAACTCACCTGAGCATTCACTCATAGATCAGTAGAAACCACCGAGGTTCAAAGAGAAATCATGTCACAAAACCAAAGGAGCCTGCAGGACAAGAGAAGAATGTTTAAACCAGACATGGTTACAGGATGTCAAACCAAAACATGTGACTCTAAAACTGAGAACATCTGTAGGTTGTTCAGTAAAATTCATCACTGTTTTAATCATTTGGACAGGACAACTGAGTGGACACACACACACGTACACACACACACACACACACACACACACACACACACGTACAAATGCACACACACACGTACACACACACACACACACACATGCATGGACGCACACATGCACGCACACACTTATCTCAATAAATCTATTTGTTATATAATGGTATCTTTACTTACAAGTTCAATTTGTTCCATGACTGAGTTTTTAACTCAATTTGCTCGTATATCAAATCAGTTTTCCCCATTGAAATGAATTGAAATGCAGTTAATCTACTCCAGCTCCATAACCCAAAATACCTTGAGATAATGACTAGCATACCCAAATCTTATTCCTAACCTACGAGTAATGTGGTTTGAAACTATGTGAAACTCATATTAAACTTATCCCTGTCACATATTGAGGTATATGGACATATTTCGGCATATCTGGGATACCGTTTTCACCTCTTCCAGACACACGGCAAAGCATTTCAGCACCTTCCCTCTGGACAGTGACCGGATATTGTTTTGCAGTAGGAGATAATACCCGTAATACCTAAAATCATCATAATCTTCAAATGTACAATTACATATAAACAACTAACAAACTACAATAAAATGAATTTAAATTAAATATTCATTATTAATTTTCCAAGCCACAGGGAACCACAGCAGAGGGATGAAACAGCCTCCAGAGCCTCCAGGTATATAAAGATAGGATTCACAGGAGGAACCCCTCAGTACTCCTCATGACGCTGTGGTGAGCAGAGAGATGGAGGCTTTGGTACCAGAATACTTACTAGCTGACCTCCAACATTTTTCTTTTTATTGGCTACAACAACTAGTGGCGGCGTATCTGAAGCTTGCTTGTTAGTCTCACTTTGGTGCGCAATTCAAAGCAAAAAATCCACTGAGTGACGGCTCGTTACTCAGAAAACTTGTATGTTGGTGTACTCGTAAGTCAAGTTGCCACTGTATTTCTTTATTTAACCAGGAAGATACATAGTACTCTTTACAGTCACGAGAAAAAGTTTTGCTGGTAACACAGATTTATTTTGTCAGAAATGTAATTTATTTGCAAATGAAGGTGTTTTGATTCATGGCAGAAACATTTGAAAAAACCCCACAAACCCCGCCCCTCGCAGATATTGTAGCTTATTTTGGCATGGATCCAATTGATGTCATCATGTCTATGCATGTGCTGATGTTAGCATATCAATTGCCTCTATATATGTGCCAAATTTGAAGTAAATTGAAACAAAATTAATGTTTTTATAGACATTTGAAATTTTGTCTATTGTAAGTAACTAGGAGAAAAAAAATCATAAACTTTGAACTTTGACCTACTTTTCCCAAAATGTAACCACATCTATTCTGGGTCACTGGCAATCTATAAACCCAATTTGGTATGAATTCAACCAATAGTTTCGCTACTAGAGTGTTAACAACAAACAAAGAAACAAATGAATAAACAAAGAAACCAACAAAGAAACCAAACCAAAAACAATACCCCTTGCCTCCTCTTTTTTTTTGGGGGGGGGGGGTAACAAAACGATGCTGCCAAACTTTTGAAAATGAAATGTGTCTCTAGGTACTTTTGGCCAAAACCGAATACATCTATATAATGTACCATGTACTATGTACTAAAATTTAGGATTTAAAAAGTCACAAAAACTGTAATTATCATGTTTATGACCCAGGTGTGAAAACATAACCTTATTCCATTGCTACAATAAGATTCCCTTAAAGCCCCTTAAATCTTCCACAGCAGATCTTTGATGTAGAATAATGTGATCTACTGTGATTCTGTGGTTCTTGGGCTCAAATTTGTAGCTAAATGCTAACAGTGAGCTGTATTTCTTTCTGGTTGTGCAGGAAACCTCGGCCGTGTTGACTATATCAGTGAGTTTGAGTTTGACCTGTTCATTCGTCCTGACACCTGCAACCCTCGCTTCAGAGTCTGGTTTAACTTCACTGTGGAGAACGTCCGTGAAACACAGGTAAGAACGCTGCCATTTTCTTCCTGTTTCTACACGTGGTACCTACCACACAACCACCAGTAGTTGTGTCAAGGTGCCCATCTGTCTTGTTGACGTAGGCGTTTTTATTGTCAGACTTCTAGGATCATAATAAATAGAAATTATATAAACATATTTTTTGTTATCATGTTTTACTCATTTTTTCATCCAAAATTGCTCCAGAGCAAGTGAAACAATTGAATGCATTAAGATAATTTGGTTGTCTTATTTGTGTCGTGTCCCTTTGTGGTGCATAATTGGAGGATTATATATTTCTGACATTTAATCAATGATGTATGACTTATGACACTTAATCGATGGGTGAGCTACAGCCTATGGTCCGACTGGAATCTGATTTCTTAAGACACATGTATCATTTTCCTTCCAACGTCTCTCAGTGTGTTTGAAATACGCTCCTGTGAGACCCCCAAAGTTGTTTCCCCTCAGAATTAAAGCAGTCTTAGATTTCCTGCCTCTGTTTTCATCACAGCCCCAGAGCTTTATTTTCTTCCAGAGCCATGCCCAGAGCGTTGTGATTGGCTGACAGAAATGGTCACATGCCACAGAGATACACTGTATGTGAAAACTGGGAGTGTGGCTTTGGGGTGGGGGGTGGGAAGGCTTGTCTTGGCATTTAAATACAACTTTGAAGGTTAAGAAGAAAGTAAAAAATTGGCATTTTGCTCTGACTACTGCTATGTAATTTAAGTGCAGGCAAACTTGTCATGCTTGCATATAAGGCAAACAAAATGTGAGAGGGAGAAATAATCTGAAGACAGCTAAATTAAAAGACAGGAAGCAAAACACACAGACAGAGGTAGAAGAAAACTGATAAAGATGAAATAAGCCCCCCAAAAAATAGAGTGATATAGAAAAGGACAGAATCAGAGGATGAATCCACAGCATGCTGTTGCTGCTGTCTTCCTGTCGAGTGTCCAGCCCAGCCTATCTGAGGCTATCAGGCCTATCAGCCCATCTCCCTGCAGTGCTGTAGTCAGCACTAATCACATTTTATGGCTCTGAGATGAATGGGAGGCCTCGGCTTGGAGCCGGATCGATCCCAGGGCCAGATAGACCAGCACCAGCAGGCTGTAGCTCGGGCCAACAGGATATTTGCTGTTGTGGCAAAATGACAGAAAGTGTGTGAGAGAGAAAATGACTGGGGAAAAAGAATAAGATGCAATAAACGACAAAAGATAAATAAATGTGTGCATAATGACACACTGGATATAGTGTCACAGGCAATAGTAAGTGTGGAGGTAACCATGCTTCCTCAGCGTACACTGTCTCTGGTACAGTATACACCCCCCCCATAGGCTCTTATACAAGCGCCCTTTATAGAAATCTGCTTGTTATCTGTCCAATTTCCTTCTTCAAAAGGGACTTGTGTGAGTTTAATCTACTCCTGTAGAAGGTGTTGTTGTTAAGTGCTGTCTGTGCATTTTGCCAAGGTGTGTGTGTGTGTGTGTGTGTGTGTTTACAGTGAGTCTGTCTGAAATCATCTGAATTCACATATATCTTTGGTTTAATTCCTAATGGGTGTAATACTGTGATATTAAACAGAAGAACAGAACAGAGAAATTAAACAGACAAGGAACAATGGCATAAGTAAATAAAACAGCTATGTATAGCTATGTGTGGAGAGAGTGCGCTATAGAGATATCAGTGGGTTCCAGGGGAGAACTGGGCTGTTGGAGTGTTTCATCCAGCTAAGCCTTGCTAACTCTCTGCCTGAGCCAGGGGAATGGGGAACAGTAAAAGCCCGTGATATTGGAAGTGAGATGGCCATTTTGAAGGAATGTAAGCTGGTGAGACAGATTTGGTCTGCCTCAATCAGCTTAGCAGCTTTGTGGAAATTGGCTTCACCGTAGCACTGGTTATGATGGATGGCTGGATGGATGAATGTCTCTTTTTTGTATGTCCTTTATTTTGTGTTTCCCCAACCACTCACTTACCTCAAAAAGCCCAGACCAATTCTGGTTACGTTGATTGCAATAACTGAGACGACTGGACACTCAGAGTTTCTTACATGTTTTTTTTGGCAAAACATCTAGAGAAAAGCACTTGTACACAATGGTTTTTTGATGGTGTGGGTAGATAAGATGGATCAGTACAGTTTAATGTGGGTTGTGCTATGAAACACCTGTTTACATTGTGTTTGGTGGATGGTGGCACTGACAAAATGTCAGGGATTATCAACAACTTACAAAGTAACACTGTACAGTGTAAAATGTTTACTGTTGGTCTGTGACAAGTGTTGGAAAATGTGATCATGACAATGTTATTGTGACAAAAACATTCAACATGGATAATTATAATGATTAATGTCAGATCATTCTTTACAGTTGAAAAGTTGATTTTTGGTCCTGAGTGAAAGGTGAGGAAGTTACATTTTTATCCATTTCTTCGTCTTCTGAACCGCATCAAATATATAGAAATGAACAACGTATGGGAAACAGATTAATCAATCAGTGCAGGTCTTAGGACGGTGGGAGGGAACCCACGCAAACACGAGGAGAATATGCAAAAAATTTTATAAAAATATTCATTTATTTATTTATTTGACTGACTTCTCTGCCTTGGATTCCACTGGTCCAGCTGCTCCTTTTGGATGATACTCTTTTGACTGAATTTTACTCTCTGGGTCAAACTGGTAGATCCGAGTTTCATCCCCAGTGACACTTGTCTGGGAGCTTTTTGACTCCCTTGTATGCCAATGAAACAGACATTTAGGTGTTGATCTTCATCAAGTGTGATGGCAGATGCATCCACTGGCCTGTTGAACACAAAATTACATGTTTATTTACTATAACTACCACAAACATCATATGTGTAAATGGTGACATTTCAAATGGGATAAAAAATGATTTGTCTTTGGCCACTGTTAGCCACGTTCACATTTTTTTCAGAACGTCGGTCCAATAGGAAACACCACAGGGAACTTCAGCTTACTATGAAGCTGTAACTATGATGGCTTCCTTAATGCCAATGTACTGTTTTAAACTCCCTTATGTCATGTACCAGTGGTAGACAAACATCTTACCTTTGCACTAGTGTTATCACTGTTGATTCAAATGACTAATTCCTTAATTTATTCAATAATACCTAATCACATTTAACTATGAAATTTCCATAGAAATATAAAACATTTGAACAAGTAACATGAAGAAAAAGAGGAGAAACAGCAGAGGACAAATACATGTTTGCTTATATTCTGATGTATGAAGACACTGTTAACATAAGCTTCAGTCCTACTTATGAAGGTGCACTTTATTGTGCCTGTCAGCCCACAGGGATTGGGTTGGTGTTGACAAGCTGCCTAAACTGAACAAGCATTTTAAAGCTTTGCTTGGTCAGCATGAATTTACTGAACCATGTTTTGTGCTTCATCACGTATTTTGGAACACAGGCCCAAACTCCTTCCTTAAATTGTAACTTCAAGTAACCTTTGTGGGTTTTTTTATACAGTTGTGTTCACATGTTTACTAGCCTCCCAGTCATCAGGCATCCGGCTTTTGATCATTGTAAACATATGACTTTTATATGGAACACTGATAAGTCTGAACATGATAAATACTAGTATCCAGTTAGTGCGGATTGTTTGTACATGCACCTGTAAATGACAATGATATAATACATGTATCAAAAAACATACAGAACTCCAGAATATTCCAGAAAAAGACATATATATGAGACCAAACATGCTCAAGAGCTAAACCATCCAGTTGTACTGAGAAGAACTACCAAGAAGAAGGCTTCTCTGCGTTTTGTTTGGACTAGGTTTACATTCTTTAAATATCACATTGTGGATGCATTCTTGCCATGAACACTTTAGTGATTAGTAAAGTAGTGGTAGCACTTTATAATCTATTCTGTTGTTAAGTGGAACTGGTGTAAAATGCTCTGTTTTCTGTTCTCTAGTCGAGGTCTAGATGAGCTGCAGCTCTTTAATGTTGTTTTTTGGGAAGACTAGTCAGAACATTATTACTGTAGTAGTTGACCCTGCTGGAAATGAAAGTGTGAATGGCATTCTCATAGTCTTTTTAGGGCACAAAACCCTGCACTGGCTGTAATTTTACCTTTATAAAATGCTGTTTCAGTCATTGCTTTGACATGACTGCTGAAAGTAAAATCTGAGCCTGTTAGGATGGTAAGGGGATGGACTTGGGATTTGGTTTTTGGTTTAAATGTAAACCTGTTAGTTATTCTCTTCTCTTTGTTTAAAAAATGATCTTGGTTTTGTTCTTATTCAGTTGAAGAAATCTTATCCAGTCATTTGTTTTCTGCAGACCTTTTCGGCTGTTGTCACCTGGTGACAATCAGGTGTATCTACATATCATCTAAATAGTAGCTGCTGTACGGTAACCAAACTCAGTATTCTGTAAACATTTGACCCAAAGGAGCATATAAAAGCTCAACAGAAAGGGTCCAAGATCTGATCCTTGGGGAATTCCACATGACATAGTTACCATAAAGACCCAGTGTTACTCTTGTGGCAGTTCCCAAATGGATTTTTCCTCTATTTCTGCCTTTCTTAACTGATTTATCACCAATTTTTTTAAATTATGTTTTCCTCTGTATTTGACATTTTTTGCGTAAATTATGTATTTTTATATATTTAATTCACAGATCATATAGATGTTCGTGAAAACTCAAGTCAATTCAAAGTCAATTATGTCAAATACAGAGAAAAATGAAGAAAAAGTCCCTATTTTCAGCAAAGATATTGCTAACTGAATGTAAAAACAAGTGTGTTCATCCACTGTCATTAATCCAACTCTATGGGTTTTACTGGTGGAATCAATGTTGTAGAAGATGACAGTGTTTCCATGGTCACTACGGAGCCTCTGAACGTCCAAATGGATCATATGTGGTTGTGATTTAAAGCTGAGAAACTGCTTTTTACCTCAGTTATTTACATATATTGATTGGATTAATGGATCAGCAGGTATTAAACAGTTTAGATCGGTAGATGGTTTGTGTCACCGGTGTATGTTTTGGTCTTTGTGGGTTAAGATTCATAGCAGCCTTCTACAGAATTAAACAGGAAGTCTGTTTGAGATGTATGCTTGTTACAGTGTTTGGGTTTATCAAAACCAGGATAAGGGCTTACCAAGCTTTTTCACACACAAACCTGATACTCTAAAAAAAAAAAAGTTCTTAACCAGGATATTTAAGTCCATGTAAACACATCCTGTTTCAGCTCTGTCCTCTCCCTTTCCTCCTTAGAGTCTGTGTTTGGCTGCTGTGCTGTGTCTGTGTGGTGATGCCCTTCAGTACTGACTGAAGATGAAAAATAAAATCACAAGCACTGAAATAATATGGGAGCCTTCAAAAAGTTTTGCATCATATTTCCAAACCGAGAGAATTTCAGCTAGACATGTAACTTCCAGTTAGAAGTATTTCCTTTCTGCCCCTGCCTATGTTATGACCAGAAATCAGTGGATGAGTTGATATGACACCCCATTGGGTAAGTTGATATGCCATTCCATTCTGCTGAAGGGGTATGCTTGATGTCAGGCTCCGTGAAGGGCACGGCTGTGAGCTATTATCATAGGAGCCTTCAGGGAGCCATTCATAGAAGACAGGCAGTAAAACCTTGTGCCGAGCACCGTCAACTCCTCCAACTGCTGCAGGGGTGATTTGTAAGCCTCACTTGTCCAGGAAAAGCACAGTACAGGGCGGGTACTCTCCATGAACAGGAAAGAGGATGAACTGAAGCAGAGTAGGCCATGTGTTACCTTAAATCTGTAAAGGGCCATCTTCACTTTAACATTCAGACAATGCTCACCTATTTAACTTCGCCAACACAGATGTTATCCAGTCCGTTACGGGGACTAAGGTTGATGGCAAGTAAAGTTAAATATAAAATAAGATGTTCAAACTCTCTGCAAAACATTAGTGTGTGTCTCGGTGAAGCTGATAAACCAATAACTGGAGCTGTGGTTTTAGATACATTTTGCTGCCAATAACAGTTGCTCTGAATAATAAAATTGCATCATTCAGATTAGTGGCTGACCATTAGTGGAGTTTTAAAGGCCCATATAATAATGAGAGCTGATTAAAGCTTCAGTGTGTGATATTTTGTCATCTTTGAACATCAAAAATATTCCATAGTTGGAAAATTTATGTTAGAGTTCTGGAATGTCTGATTGAAGATCACCGGGTAGACTGTCAGTGCAGATGCTAAATCAAAGCTATTGTGACTAAATATTAAGATTACAGTCTATCTGTGTCACTATTGATGAAAGTGTGAAGACTAACCTGCACTAATTACCTTAAACTGTGTATGACTTTCATCAACAATTTTTCATCAGATCTGTAAAACCAGAGTCATAGCCTTAGTATCACAAATCCGTAGGTCTTTCCATGATTACACACCTGGATCTCTTCCCTCACTGTAAACAATTTCAAAGTGTACTCCACCATAAACAATCCATTTGTTTGTTTGTTCACTTGGGCATTTTCAGAAATTTGTTGCAATGTGCATTATGGGAAGTGGAGCCCCACGCAGCCGCAGCAGCAAGAAGCAAAAAGCAATGAAGCCGTTTCCATGTTTGTTGTGACCATAATGCGTCTGCATGGAGCTCTGCTTCCCACAAGGCATGTTGTGACAAATTTCTGAAAATGCCCAAGTGACCATGAGGGAAGAGATCCAGGTGTGTCACCACGGAAAGACTTATGGATTAGTGACACTTAGACTATGACTTGGATTTTACAGATTTGATGAAAAATGGATGACGAAAGTCATATGCAGCTTTAAGCTTTCTGCTTCTAGGGTTAGGGTTAGGGTTAGGGTTAGGGTTAGGTTATAGCAGTTTGTCTTGTGGAACAGCAGAGTGGGTTTCCTGGTTGTGGTGGTAGTTATCGGTGACCTGTTTAGTGGATTAGGTTATTTTTATCAGTTGTGTGTTCAGCTACATGTTAGACTATAGAGCCAGTGGAAATGGACCTCACTTGTTGCAACACTGTTTGTTTCATAAAACAGTCATTTAGTTAATTTTAGATCTTACTTGGGATTGTAATTTATTTCTGTATGGATGAAATGTTAAAGATTATTCCAGAGATCATCAACTGTTAAGAAACCAAGAGTTTATTGAAGCAACTGAGAAACTGATTCAGACTGTTCATACTCTGGTCTCTCTTTGTGGACCTCAAGCCTTTGACACGTTTACACCTTTGCGTCTAATCACAGGTGTATTCACAGATTACTGTTCAGTTTACTTCAGATTCACCTTTACTGTTATTCAATGGCTCACCATAGAAGCCACACAGCGCCTCCCATAACTGTGACATTTTGGTTTCCTTCTTCCATTAATGGCACAGATGTCATCTGTCTGTATATTCAGGCTTTTGGAAAGAGAGAAAATGACAGCAAAAAGAAAGTGTGTATTTTGACATTTTTAGTGATTAAGGCATCTTTAATCAACTGAGATCACAGCCCCCTTAAAAATGTAACTATTGGAACTGAGCTATTTTTAACTTTCACAGAGAGCAGATAACTGTTGAACCAAACATCTAAGTCAAAATAATAAATACCTAAATAAATTAATTGATTAATGCATTTATTTGTTATTGCACATCGCTGAACATTAAACTGTCAAAAATCTAGCCGGTTCTCGCTGCGGTTTTACTTTGTTGACCAGTTGTTTTCCCCACTGAGTCAGTATTTCCAGTTAAGAAGTCTAATATTATCGCTGATTCAGATATGACATGTCACAAATGTAGCTAATTGGGTTTAAAAGGCTTCTAAAATCTTTTACAGTGTGACATTCTATGTGTAATTGAATTATCAGTGGGTGAGACGGCACAAATAGAGACACTGGTGGAGCTGAGAAACAAAGGAAGAAGTAAAAGAGAATGAATGAGAGACAAACACAGTCAGAGAGAGAGAGAGAGAGAGAGAGAGAGAGAGAAGGAAAGAAGGCCCAAAGCAGCATAATGGATGTGATCCACATTGATTTTTTTTTCCATACAAAGAGAGGAAGATGGGGTATAGGAGGAGAGGAAGGGGGGGAGTGGTGTATTTACGATAAATGACTTGTTCACTGGGCTGTATATTTCCCTCTCATCCTAAATAGAGCAGTTCTGGGAAGTCAGCTGTTGGTTGTAGTGTTTAACGTCAGTGCCAGCCTGTGTTATTGGGGTCCTTATCGGAGCTCTGGACACTATCCTACCCATTGCCGGCCTAGGTTACATATAAGTAGATAATATCTAACTTCCACTCCTCCCAGTATTGTCTGCAATGCAAACACACTCCTTTCCTCTTCCAGCTCTGTCTCCTCCTCCTGTTGCTGGGTGTGTGTCTCTGACATGTCTGTGTTGTGATGTCCTTCTGCAGTGACAGAGGGAGTAAAGGACAGGCCGGTCTCTGGTGAGCAGTGCCAGATGAACGTGGGTTAATCATTGGTGACGTAGCGTGGCCGGGAGCGTGCTCTGTAGACAGCTGGCTGCTGACGGATACTTGAAGCAGGATCACTTTGGGGCTGCCGATGGGGGGAGTTGTCACGGAGCGCTGGAAAAAATGTAACACGCAACTTGTTTGACTGTTTCTAGGTATGCGTTTGAGTGGGGATGCAAAGTCATATTGCAATTATTATGGAGAATATTTAAATTCGTTATTGGAGTATACTCACTTAGATGTTCAGGAAAATGCACAGATGTGTATTTTTTCCAATTTTGAAAAGCAGAACAACTGAAATAAAATGCATTTTTATTTGCATTTTCTATGTTTTACACAGTCCCTGTTCCTGCTCAGTGAATCCAAACTCAGCAGACACACACTGCAGCTTCAAATTGCATCCTTTTGTGATTATATAACTGCACAGACTGACATTGCAATTTGATTAATTTCACATCTCTATGTATGAGTGATATTGACATTTTTGGTGATCAAATGAAGCTAATGAAAACATTCATCCCAAAAACCTAACTTTTCTACCAAAGTCTAAATAAAATAATGTCATTAAGAGCATTTATTTTCAGTAAGTTACCGCAGTAAATTTGGTCAAAGTAACAAAAATGCACTGTTTTCAGACCTCCAGTAATGCAAGCAAAACAAGTTCATATTAACACTTAAAGACCCAGTGAGACTTTTGTGGTTGTTCCCAAAGTAATTTTTCTCTCTATTTAAGCTTTCCTAAGTGATGTATCACCATTTATTATATTATCCTCTGAATTTAGCATTTTTTACGGTGAAAATCAAGGTTGTTGTATTAAAACAGAAAAAAACGAAGAAAATAAGACTTTTTCAGTAAAATATAGCATTAACTGAACATATACTAAGTGTGTCCATCCACTGTCATTGAGCCAACTCCATGGGTTTTACTGATGTATCAATGTTGTAAAAGATGCCCTTGTTTCGATGTTCACTACGGAGCATCTGAACATCCAAATGGGTCATATCTGATCACCATGAAAAGATGACAAACTGCATTTCACACCAATTACTTACATGGATTGATAGGATTAGTGGATCAACAGTGCAGATCAGTAGATGCTTTTGATCAAAGGTGGCTGTTTGAGTCTTTATTGGTTGAATTTTGTAATGTTGTAGTTTTCCTGTGTGCATATCAAAATTTTGACAAATCTTCCATATTAAGGGTTAATACTACTTACATCTGTTTAAAACTGTATAACAAAAATGGTAATGTGAGTAAAACATCATGACATTATTTACGATTATGTATTTTATTGTTTAGAGAGTGATTGAAATGACATAGAGGGCATTTAAAGGAGCTTTATTAAGTATTTCCTCCTTAAAATATTATAGAGACCTAAAACTTTCATTAGAGCATTTTAGAATAAATAGTTCTGAAGTTGTGGCCAAGATGCCAATGTATTATTGGTTTGTTATGATATGAGCTGAACTAGTTTATACTACAACGGAGTGGGGGGGTTATGTGACCACTAGAGGGAGTAGTGAGTCACTCCACCAATGTTCTATGAAACAAAAAGCTATTACTAAGGGATCTTGACCAAAGCATTAGAAAATGACCAAATGAGATGAGAACTATTTGAAAACAACTTCTACATTCAAAGAAAGTAATGAAATGCTTTTAAAAAAAAGATGTTTTGCTGAATAGAATAGAATTGCTGCTGTTTTCTCCACTTGTAAACTGTAAATGTAAAGAATGGAGTTTGATTATGAAATGTCTGCATGTCTACTACACAGGTGAGTTTGATTGTGAGGCTTATGACGCTATAAAGATTTTATGGGATGTTCTTATCTTCGTTGTCGTTTGTTGATGCATGGTTCAGCCTAAACTGTAACAGTTCTGATCTTGTTTGTTTGATTCTAAACAGATCTTTATTGCAGCTATTGACAACACAAACTACAAAAAACAGAGGTGATTTAAGTTTGACCATGGCTTTTTTCTGTTTAAAAACAGAGGTAAGCTAACAGCTATAATGTAAACTATCAGCTGTGAAGCACGTGAAGATTAAAACCCAGTATTATTTTGAGCGACTGTCAAAATACGCATATGTGAGTTGATTTTGAAGAAGAAACGTGATAATACAATACTACACATAAATGTGGGAGCACTGAGTTTCATACTTTAGTCATTGAGTGATGGAGTCTGTGGAGATGTAGTGTTCATTTGTTGGTGGTTTTGCTAGTATTCACTGGGTTGACTTATGTCACTGCTAGAACATCAATACAACATCTAACTTCTTCAAAAAGTCCTAAAATGTTAACTTAGGACTGGTTCAGATGTTAATATTTGGTGGTTAATTGTGTTTTTTAGTCACAGCGTTCATGTTTCTTCATTGCTTTTTTGCCATTTTTACAGTTTCCGCCATTTTTCTCTTGATCGCATTCCAGGTTTTTTCAATGTGGTTCAGGCCTGGAAATCTGGAATGATGTTTTACTTCACATGTGCACACACACATACGTAACACAGATTCCTATACATCCAGTACATTCCTGTTAAAGGTCTGTGTGTATTCTTGGGCTGTCTGTTCAAAAGAGTCCAGATGCTGGCTGTCCATGTCATTTTAGCTCCTTTGCTTTGCTTTTTCTTTCCTCTCTGCCTCGGCTGCATATGGCTTAAGGTAGATAGGCCTGCATCCTGTGCTTGTGGTCTTCTTTTTCTTTGGAACTTCGTTTGGTGAGCGTCCCCTCTTGGAGTCTCCAAAGGAGAGACATTGGCTTCTGTGTGACTCTGCCAAAGGGATTATTTCACTTCAAACACATCGCATGGGCCCAGAAAGTTTAGGTTCCTAGTTTCAAACCCCATTTAGGAACTTGTGGAGAAACTTGTGTGGTTTTGAAAGACACACAAGACATCAGAGAGCTGTTGTAGGGTATCGCAAGTGACCTTGTTCTGTTAAGGGGAACTAAACTCCTTATTGTCAAGGCTGATGCTCCCCAGATCACTTCATAATGACATGGACAAAAGGATATGACAACAGCACAGAATGAATTTTCAAATCGTCTTCCTGATAGCAAAATTACTTTTCCCTGGGTTATCTCTGCTGACGCAAGGTTCCTTATCAAAATTCATTGCCTTATTTTTAGCTTGATTCACTTAAAAAGAAGGCGCAGACCTTAAGGGCATGTTTTGAAATAAAGCAGGAGCACTTTTTATTAAGCATTTGGATTCTCTTTATTCAAACAGCATTGACTAATGCAATTTCCTGGGAATTGTATGGTTAAAAAAAGACGAATCCTACTTAACAGATATACACTTTGTTTGAGGCCTTTGCTTGTGGCTTCATGAGAGTTTTTTTTTCTTAATGAAATAGTTTGTAGTTTGTGATATGTTTGACTGGTTCAGACACAGATACATGTGCAGATTAGTTGTGTGTTTGACTGCGACCGTACGTCCATCAGGGCGGTCGTCAGTGGGCCATTCAATCGGAGCTGAGCAGTATGGTGCTGAGAGACGTTGCCAAAGTGGACTCTGGGCTCTAATTTCATGAATCAATGCGCAAAATGCAAAATACATTCAAGTGTATTTAATAAATACTGGACGTTTCTTGACTACACATGCATAGCACACATGAGCTGATGTTGAAACAGATGCACTTAACCTTTGATTAGAGGACACCAAATATCCAATGGTGATGGTTTTTATGCAAAGATAAATGTCAGTCAAGATATGCTCTATCTACAGCCGTGGATCTGCTCTCACATATCATGCTGCTGAAGACTGCTCGATGTTGTCATGCTACAGTTTGATAGTAGTCAATATTGATAATTATCACAATAAATGATAGATAATTACTTCTTTCTTTTAGGCTGATTTGTAGTCCTTATTGAAAGAGCAATAAGCACGACAGTTGTTTACAGTTTTCAATGACTTATTACAGACGTACCAAGATGAAAATATGAAGAGATGCAACATAACAGCACATGACAAAAACCTGTGTAGAAGATGATTATTTGGGGCCACATTTGGGAAATCAAGTGGTAGAACATTCAAAACATGATATTAAATAATACTAAATAAGTTGACAAAACATTAGAACATTTTGTGCATATATTCCCTGACATTGTAAACGAAAGGAAGTGGAAAAATGTACATGACAGATGATATTTAGTGATAAAGTGAATGGTTGTTGGTGTGTTTATGTCAGCCCTGGCATGAATTGGACTCCCCTTCGTCTGATGATGGCTGAAATGGGCTCCGACACACTGTGTTGCCATGGTAACACTATGTGACACTTATCAATATACACATACAGTAGTATACATCCACATATCCAGAAAAACGACAGTTAACAGCTCAACAAACCAATCCAAACAACCAGCACTTAAAGGTGTTGCACAGACTTGCTGCGTGATCTTCAAAAAGTCAAATTTTTATTTCACACGCACACACACACACACACACACACACGCACACAAGTGCTATTTCCAGCTTCCCTGGTCGGGTTGGACAAGACTGGACTGATTTATGGCAGACTTATGTCACTACGATAACAACGAACAGACTGGTTTAACAGTGAGAAGAAAAATGAACAAGTGAGGAGTAAGATCTGTCCTTTTTCCTAAAGAAAGGAATTTCTTGGATTTATTTTGTTGTAATGGTGGACACTGGAACTGGAGCAGGACTGGCAGACAGAAGAAGAAAGATAAACAGGAGAATGATAGATCAGGGGCTAAAACACTGGTAAACCTCTGCATTGGTTTGAACTGATGGATAGAAATAATGGAGTTAAAAGGAATGAAAACAGAGCTGGAATTGTCCCTCTTCCTTCTACACAGGTACAGAATGCTTCGGTTCTTCATACATATACATTAGAACATTGTATTTTACTATAATTTTGTTGGTTGCTCAGTCAAACACTTAGTAAACACTTCTGCGTTCGCCGCATTAGCTCTGTGGCGGTAGTGTGATTTATTTGGAGCTTTGTTTCAGTCCAAGCTAAGAGCTTTGTAAGGTGAGACTGAAATGGTTCTATATGGAGTTGAATGTTCATGCTGGGGCCTGGAAACTAAACTGCCCTAAAGACCATTCTAAAAGTAGAATACTGTGAATGCAGAAGGATGAAGCAGTTAGAGCTTAACCGCTAATGCAGAATGATGAAGGTTTGGAATGACTGAAGGAATTTATGAAAATGCTTGAATACTTTGTGGAAAAGCTCGTGCAAATGTATATTATTGGGACATGTTTTAGAACACCGATCTGTGAGTAACAGTCCGGAGCTCCAGAGTAAAACGGACATAGAAGCAGCAGTCGGACTCCAACGTTAGGTTTCACTTTCATTTTTACTGAAAACATGACTTTGCACCCTGCAAGTTGCTATCTAGAAAAAAGAAATGCAGAGTTGTAAAGGCTGTTCATTCATTAGCTTCAAAACTAATGCAGCCTTGGCCAGAGTTATGTCCTTACGACAGTGGGTGCTAGTGCTCCTGGGAAGTCTTTATCCCTTAAAGACACCACCGATTCTGGCTAAAAGTGTCACTGCAATCTACTTTAAACAAATTCTCCGTACAGGACCTTTAAACGGACAAATATATAAAATAAGTGTGACACTAGTATATGTTAGGAATAAATTAGTAAAACAAAAGACCCAACACTAAGCACATCCAACAGTACAAGTAGTATTTTTCACTGGGCGAGCCAAAAAACAGCAAAAATAAAGATTGAATTGCGAAGTGATACTGCGATTTAAAAAAAAAATGTATATAACTTTGTTTTCTATGAATACAGCTTCTGCTATTGGCTAATCCATTGTTTTGTGTTACACTGAAATGAATCTGACTGGAAACAGATGGCCCATGGCTTAACAGGTTTAAAAACTGATAAAAGGTAAAAAAATAAACCAGAATGAAGGGAAATACTTTGTATGATACTACAGATGTTTATGCACCAGCCACTGAAACAAAAATACATTAAATGTTGAAACTAAAACTGTTTTTATACTGAAGTGATGGATTCTCTTGTCTGTAGGTCTTATCTTAGAGACCATAAGAAGAAACGACAGCTAGTGGACCCCAAAAACTACTACACTAAAAAAAAAAATAGTAATGAAAAATAAGCACCACCTTACCTACTCTGTGCCCTGGTTCTTTATGGAAAATTGAAAAAAAAACAACAATAAACAAACGGAAAAAAAAAAAAAAAAAAAACCCACACACAGGCAAACACACATCCGAAATGCCATGCAGTTTAAAATGGAAGCTGTGTGTCTTTTGATAGGTTTCACATGGAGGCTGGCAGTGGCGGGGGGCCAGTGGGCCTTTACAGTCCTTGAATAGAGAGAGCAGGGTTGCAAGACACAGCATGGAATAAAAAGAAAAAGGAAGTGGGGCAGAGAAAGAAGGATGAAGGAGAGCGATAGTGAAAAGAAGAGGATGCTGAGAACCTCTGTTGAATGTCTGACGCTCTTTAGAAAAAAGTGTTGACACAAAGGTAAAATGACATTTTAATCATTCTTTTACCTGTAAATCCGTTACATGGAGAAATCACAACATATATTTTCCACATTTGCTATACTGTGTGAAGACTGCTGGGACAAAAGACCATTTATTTTCCTGACAAATTTCTAATGACAAGTTTCTAATGATTATTTCTTGGTTTTCGGATGATTTGTAAAGGAGGCAACTGGACGAAAACATCACAAAGAGTACAGCAAGACACTGATGAAATAGAAATACTGTAAAAGACATTAACTAGATAAAAAAAACTATGTAAAAGCAACAAGAGAAAATACCCTTAAAGATGCAACAGGAAGAAAATAATGTAGAATTTTAACACTTATCAAGCTGTCCAATGTTTCAGAAATGTAAATGACAATAATTACATTTATTTTCAACTTCAAAACATGTATAATATGTAGAATAAGAGAAAAAAGGTGTTTTAGCCAACAAGTAATGTATCACAGTAAAATGTCATTTTGTGATAAATACAGTATCAGTATTGTTTTATCCCCTACCTCTGTGCGATCACATCATCTGTCCTTAAAGGAGTCTGAGGAACTTTTCTAACTTAGCATCACTAGCAGAGAAGAACCCAGGTAAGAGACAAAGAGGTATTTGTGAGTTTTGGGCAGAAGATGGTGAAGCCTGGTGGAGCTGCTGTGCATCTGCATGAAACGATGAGGCTGGTGTCAGGACATGGATCATCCTTTTGCACCGAGTAATGAATACAGATTGCACACCGGATAGAGAGGCTCTGCAATCTGCTGCACCACAAATGAAACAACTGCCGTTCTAATCAAATAGTCTTTTCATGCCAGCGCAGCCCTCAACTTGGGTTAAATTCAATTCCAGATTCACAGATTTGTGGGTTGGGGGTTGGAGAAAGGCAAGGGGGAATTATAAATGTTGTAATTAGAGTATTGTTTAATGTGTATGCGTGTAGATGTGCGTGATATGTGTTTGTGTGTACGTTGGGGTGGGGGTTCCCTGGCATCACTGTCGTTAACCACTTGGTTATTTTAGATAGCAGCCGGAGGAATGGGTCCAATCACAGCAAACGCACACATACACACACACACACACGCACACACACACACACACACACACGCATACGCACATGCACAAATGCACACATTTAGCTAATTATGCCAACTAGTGGCTTGGGAGAACACGTTTTCTGTATTCTGTATTTAGGGAACAGCGAGGAGCTTTGAAGGAGAGCCGCAGTGCCTCTTTGATGCTGCTTTTGTTTTTTGTTTGTGTGGTTTAATAATTTAATCAAGCCAAACGTCCTCCTTCTCTCTGTAAGTGTCTGTTGGTGGAGGCTAATTACTCTGCAGATTGTTCTCCTGGTGCTAGAGATGAGAGTTTAGATCCAGAAGGGGGAAGGGGGGTGCTGATGGCTGTAATTTAACAGTGTGCTGATGGGCTAAGCTGTCTGTCGACTGCTGTTTTATTGTTTTGGGAGGCTGCTGACGAGAAACTATTCTAATATGCACCATCTGATGAGAATGCATGAAATATTATAGTCAAATGTCTTATATGTGTCTATCTGTCTGTCTGTCTAATATTAAATAATTGCTTCATCGATTAATTGAGCTAACTGTAATTATGTGGTACCCTGCCGGCCCAAAAAAAGTTGCACATGCAAAATTTCACTGCACCACCTTTGGTTTTGATAACAGTAGACATTCACTAGTCATTTTTCCATTGACTCTGAAATTGCATGAATATAACTTGAGAATAAAAATTTAGTTAGTGGAAAAATGACAATTTTGCCAAAACTCAAAAATTTTTATGCTGCCAAGATGTGGTTTTTCGGACATACTGTAGCGCAAATGGAATATCATGCAAAACTGCACTGGAAAGACCTTTTTCTGCAACTAGAGTCATGTGAATTTAAAAAAAAAAACAGATGTTGACAGATGTTACAACAAGTGAAGAAGAAGAGTTTTAAAAGAAACATGGCGCAGTATGTGTGGACGCACTGGAAAACTAAATAATTTTTTCAAAATTTAGTATAGGATAGAGGGGGAATATAATACTACTACTACTACTACTACTACTACTACTACTACTACTACTAATAATAATAATCGTAATAATAATAATAATAATAATAATAATAATTATTATTATTATTCTTATTATTATTATTATTATGATTATTATTATTATTATTATTATTATTATTATAAGGTATTGACTGATGTCTCATAACATTTTTGGCCATGTTTCAAGCATTTCAGACATGCATGTTGTGGACCGGATGATATAATTTTAGAGCTAAATGTAACTTAGCATTTGAATGAAAATCAAACCCTTTAAACCTGTGGTGTACAACAGTCATAGCATAATGCACTTAAATATGCATTTATAGGGAGACAGAGAGAATGCAGATCAGGACAGAATGACATGACTTCCCAGAACCATTGTAGGCTGAAAGGAGGAAGTGATTTTCTCTAATCTATCTCTGTGTTTTGTCCTTGTCCTCCCACGACTGGTCTGCACACCATTTAGAGGACCTAAAACGTGGGTCAAGGCGAGGGTGCTCCTATATTTGTATGTCAGAAAACCAAAGAGGGAAAGAATGAGAGAGACAGGGAAGGGAAAGAGGGTTTGCCACTGACAAGGAAGTCAAATAAAGGGAAGAAAAGCTCCTTTTCCCCAGCTAAATGCACCCCTGGGAGGCATATGGGAGGGAGAGAGAGCAAGAAAGACTGAAAGGTTATGAACCGACAATACTCCTGCAAGGCTCCAGATTTACAGCTACCAAGCCCTAAGAGCTCTGCCATGCTTATTTCTACAGCCAGTTAAAACAAATTGCAGCCGTGTTTCAATCACCCACATCCTCTTCTTGCTCATCCGCCCAAGCCAGGCTTTTTTGGCCTGCACTGTTATTTTTCTCTCAATTGCTCTTGAATAAAAACTTTCCCCTTGTGTGGTGATACTCATGTACTGGAAAGTCCCCATGTGCTGTACACACACTCAAACAAGGCCTAAGGACTTTTCTCTGTTCTTGTCTTATATAATCCGATCCTAATCCTTAAACATCCACACTACAGCTAACCCTTCCTTAGAGTTAGCATTAGGGGTAGGGTTAGGTCAAAACAGAAGAAGTGTAAAGCCAAAACACAAGTGAATGTGTTACAGTTTCTGAGTTTAATACGTGGCTCAAGCACAACCTAAAATACATCAGTGTAAACATGGCTCAAATGTAACCCAAACCCCAGATGTTAACAGATGAGAAAAAAAAAAAGCCAAATGAATGAATGCATGAAATACAAACAACACAAGCAGCAACCCACATAAAATAAAACAAAACAAAACAAAAAAACAATGGTTAGTCATATATTAAGTGAAAAATGAATGTCGGATGAGAGCACATAACATGAATAAATACTTCCCCCAAAGACCATAATGTATGTTTGATTGCAGGTTGTGGTAGAAAACTGTCGTAACCTGATCTGCTGTTTGATTTGGGTTCAAATGAGAGAAAGCAGCGTCGGGTAGAGGATGGTTGGGGGCAGGCATGGGGTCACAAGAGTGTCTTTTTCATGTTGCAGATTAGAAGCAGATGTTGGTGGGATTACACCCACAGTGTCATCACTCACCTCACAGTCCCACCTCTGTCCATACACACTCATACTACACGCACACACACACACACACACACACACACACACACACACACACACACACACACACACACACACACACACA
>JAPTYQ010000019.1:32372069-32386536 GCA_029814465.1 Ostorhinchus cyanosoma
GGGTGGGGGCCGCGGTGGGCTGTTGCCGTGGGTACGGGTGGAGGGTCCAGGGCTGCCTACAGATGGACGGAGGGGCTGGGTGGGTGCTACGAATAAGTCACATTCAATTATATCAACATCTCTATCAGTCTGTCTGCTCTTAGTCTCTGTTTCTTCCTCTGTCTCTCTAGCCTTGGGGGAAGAAAGATTAAAGTGTCCTGTTTTCTGTGTAAGATCTCTGTCTCTGCTTTTTCGTTTTATCTGAAGATTAAATTATCTCTCATCTTTTGTCTGTATTTTATCGTTTGTAAGCTGAGTGATGTTTTAAAGACATTATTAAAGTTAGTTTCTATTACTATACTGCAAATAATGCTCACAAGAGAAACTAATATCAACTCCATTTGTAGCGTTGGCCAATTCAGCGTGTGGATTTTAGGGCTGAGCAAAAAGTGCTTTTTCAACATTAGGCTTGTTGGTTTATGATAGTTGTAATGTCCACACATATGCATTTGTCAGTGTCTGTATTGGATCCAATCTGGATATATGTGAAGTATGAACAGCAGGAAAAACTGCAGTTTCAGGATAAAAACACTAGTTTTTATTTAGCGTGTCCTCCCTTTGTACTTAACATGTCTTTAACCCTTTTGTTCAGACAATATGAGATTTATAGCATTAATTTACTGATGTTTTATAGCAGGTTTCGTTCTACACATGTCACATGTTTTTTTGTCAGAGGGTCAAAGGTCACAATAAATGACTTTAACCTTTACACCACATTTAGTTTAGTTTTTGTATGTCTTTAAAGTGTACCTGTATGCTTATGACATTAATTGTGCTCTGAATATTAGTTATCAAATCAAATCAATCAAGGTATCACAAAACACTATTTTTAAAGAATGTTTATCAGAATAACAGTTGAAGTAGATGGCGTGATGGAGTAGGACCTACAGTGTACACAGTACATTTACAAGTGTTAATTATGCAGTGTAAAAATATGTTAACTCTGTTGGAGTAATTCCAACAACAGATTGAGTAGGATGCTTCCCAGTGTCAGTGACAAATCATGTTGTTGAATGCTGTGGTGTTAATCCTACTCTGAAGAGCCCTGCCCTCTCATCAAATCAAGGGGACAGTGTACACTAGTGTTAATTATGTACTCTGTGTAGAGTTAGTTTTGCTCCATGATTGTAACACCTTTGTTTAACACTGATCTGGATAGGGACCAAATACTCTCTAGAATAAAGTTAAAATCAACTCTATTAGTGTTAATTTGACACAGCAAAATTTACTGTGTATTACAGGTTAAGAATTGTTTGTTTTTTTAAGCAGACATGACCCAACTGAAACATACTGGTAGAAAACAGGCAAATAATGAACTGTGTCTGAGATATTTTGCACTGGTGTTGGTCATGAACTGTGGGTGAATAGTGGGCAAAGACTGAGCTGAAAAACAAAACTGTAAGAACAAGAACATTTAGGTTTTCTATAAAACACTGTTGCCCACACAGAGATTATTGCTGCCCACAGTAACTCACTGAGTTTGCGTATGTTTAAGTGTGTCTTTACCCTGTCTTTCTGAGCTCATCATTTTTCATTTGTTTAGTTTTTTGCTGGAAAGATGCCTGGAGTTTATGTGGATTTTTTTTTTTAATGATTTTACAGCAAATACTCTTTACACAAACACAAAGCTTAAAAATATTAATCAAATCACACTTTTAATATTGAAGAACTATCATGTACTGACTTTAATCAACTCGGTAACTTAGCCACATTAACCCGTAAAGACCCAAACATCCACCACCGACCAAAACCATCTACTGATGTAAACTCTTAAATATCTGTTGATTCACTAATCCTATCAATCCATGTAAATAACTGATGTAAAATACAGTGTGTCATCTTTTCATGGTCAACAAATATGACCCATTTGGACGTTCAGAGACTCCGTAGTTACTGTGGAAACACCATCATCTTCTACAACATTGATTCACCAGTAAAACCCATGGAGTTGGATCAATAACAGTGGATGGAGACACTTGGTTTATATTCAGCTATTGATATTTTTGATGAAAAAAAACACCTTTTCTTCAGTTTTCTCTGTTTCTGATAAAATAACCCTCAACTTTAATCTGAGCTTTTATGAACATCTACAAGATCATTCATTCATTTTCTGAACCTGCTTTATCCTCACTGGAGTCATGGGGGGTTGCTTGGAGCCTATCCCAGCTACAAACAGGTGAAGGTAGGGTTCACCCTGGACATGTCGCCAGTTCATCACAGGGCTGACAAACAGAAACAAACAATCACACTCACACCGCAATTTAGATTCACCAATGAACCTATCAGTGCATGTCTTTGGATGGTTGGAGGAAGCCGGAGTACCCGGAGAGAACCCACGCAGACATGGGGAGAACATGCAAACTCCACACAAAAAGGTAACACCCTCGTCAGCTGGTGTTGGAATCGAACCCAGGACCTTCTTGCTGTGAGGCACAAGTGCTATCCACTGCACCACCTTGTCGCCCAAAAAGATTACTGAGTTAAATCTAAGAAAATACACAATTTTCACTGAAAAAAAAACAACAACAAAGCCTTAAATACAGAAGATAATATTATAATAAATGATGATGAATCACTTAAAAAAGGTTAAATATAGAGGAAAAATTCATTTGAGAACTGCCACAGAAATAGCACTGGGTCTTTATGGGTTACAAACCCCATGATGCAATGCTCTGTGTAAAATACATCAGTCCATTTGAAGTGAATGTGAGAGGCATGTCTGACAATAAAAGCTCAACATCTGTGATTTATCTACTAGAAGGAAACAAACGACAACATCCTGACAAGCGTTCTCACACTGTAACTTGAATTGGGAACTTCAGTTTGACCAGTTGGCTTTGTCTTAAACCAGACCGTCTGCGCTATAAGTCAAACAGGAAACTGAAATGCAATGTTCTTCTCACTACTTTTTAATGGTTAATCAACATCTACCAGAATATCTGCATTTAATCTTCACTTTTGATTGATTACTCACTCACTTGTGCTTCTATTTTATATGATTTTGTGTTACTTTATATGTAGCTGTGTTGTCACCTTGTTTTCACCTAGAAACTGTTGCTGCTTTCAGGCACCTCCACCTTAAGTGTTACTGTTGTGCAATATTGTACAGATTCAGAGGTTTACGTTATTATATTTGAACTTATTTTATGGTACTAGTTTTTATTCTATTATATTTAGCTTTTGGATATTTTATTTTTTATTTAATATTTTGTCTTTTTTCATGTTACAAACACTGAGACCTGGGTAACCATATTTCATTCAATCATGTCTATTAATTGAATGACAATAAAGCGCAGTCTGAGTTTGACTCTGCAGCTTCTGCTGTTTTTTGGTTCCATTCCTTCTGTTACGTCACTAAGATGGCGACGGTACCCACAGTGCACTGTGTGAATGTGCTTATACACTCAATAATGTAAGTGCAAGTACAGAAATGAGTGGATTTAGACACAGTGTCAGTCTTCCAGTTTAATATTTATAGCTGAAGATGAACATAGATGGATAAATATGTAAAGTTTCTTCATGTTCCTCCTTAAAAAACTGTGAGGCCAGAGTTTTCTCAGGTGTCCACCTGGTATCAGATAAAAGTGGAAGGAGAGGCTGATTCCAGAGCCGATGCTGGAGCAGTAAGTGTTTGTATTACATTACTGACTGGACTTTCAGTAATCCTTTTATAGCTAAAAAAAGAGCTAAAAAGCCATTAATTATTCATGTCCCCATGGCTGGTGGTAAAGAGGAGAGGCGCTCTAGGGTTTCCATCAGCTATTAGTAAACAAATCAATGCTGAGGCTGAGCTTCGTGTCAGTACAGAGACATCTGCCCTTTAGCATGACTTTCAGGTGGGAGCTCCAAATGGACCCACATGACACAGGATACTGACTCTTGATGACAAAAATCTAGCATGTGGAAAGAAAAATAAGAGTTTGTCATGGTGTGTTTGTGTTGTTATTTAGTTTGAATACCTGCAGGAATCTAAAAAGCTGTCCCTCCATGACGATGGCACTTCATTTATTCATGACATCAATCTAATTTGTGAGAACAGTTGTAGTTACATTACTACCCCGACTGGTTCGACACATTATGCCACAGGGCGCGCACACTCCCAAAGTTGTCACGACCCACCCAACAATAGGTATTTGATATAATCAAACAGCGCAGTTTGAAGCCCCTAATCCAATTTCTTTGGCAAGATGCATTGTAATTTGGTATCATCGTAATTATGAACTGAATTGTGAACTGTCTGTAAGGGAATTAAATTAGCTCGCAGAAGAAGAGTAATATGATTGGGAACTGGGAGAAATCAATACAGCAGTACTCGTCATCTCAACGTTGACCTGAATCTTGCTTGAATGTGGATCATTGGGGGATTGGGCTTAATTCAATCTTGTGGAGCTAACGTCCCCTGTCCCCTCCACATGGTTGACAACAGCTCTATCTTGATTTAGACTGCCGGGCAGGAGCCCTGCTGGGGGAAGCAGAAAAATAGCTGCAGCTTGATTTTATCCATCAGGTTGTGAGAAATGCAACTACAGCACAGGTCTACATACAGGCACCTATGGAAGGACTGTACAATCTGTACACAGACATGTTCACTGTCATGATACAAGCCCTGCTTATTCAGTAGCTCTGTCATTACAAACACAAACTGAGCAAAACATTGTCAAACTTTCATATCAGCCAGGTATGATGTACGTCACTAAACACTAAGAGTATTTCTTTCAAGTGCAAGTGAAAATTTAGGAAACCAGACACTTATTTGTGGTTTTAAATAATTTGTACAAGACAAAATGACATGTAGAGGACAGAGATGAAACTGGGCAACTGACTGAAAGTGTGGTCATCAAAAATTATAACGGTAAATGTCAAATAATTATCTGTGTCATAGATAAAGACTGATCTCTGTCCTGAGTGAGAGTTGAAGGAGACAGACAATTATCTCTAGTTTTCAATTATTCATGTAGAAGATGTGACAAGATGAAAATGGTGAATAGATGCAACGAGACATGAATGACATTAGACGGAACAAGATAATGATGAACGAGACATAACAAAAGTCAGACAAAAGTGATGTAAAGGATGCAACAACATGAAAACATTGTAAAAAAAAAAAAAAAAAGAAGAAGAAGAAAAAAACAGAAATTGATGGCAACACGTGTCGATGTTGATTTCACAATTTAGCGTTTTTTTCTGCTTATATTATAAAACAAAAACTACATAAAAGATGGTTATTTGTGGTTCAAATGCTGCTTTGGCTCAGACCATGGCTCAGGAGGTAGAGCCGGTTGTCCAATAACTGAAGGGTTGGCAGTTTGAATCCTGCTCTGTCCTAGTCAGTCTGTTGTGTCCTTGGGCAAGACCCTCCACCCTATGAATGTTCGGTGGTGGTCGGAGGGGCCTTTTGGTGTAAATTGGCAGCCACGCATCTGTCAGTCTGCCCCATGGCAGCTGTATACACATGTAGTTTACCACCACCAGAGGGAGAATGTGAGAGCGAGTGAATAATGGATCAATAATGTAAAGAGCTTTGGGTGCCTTGAAAAGCACTATAGAAATCTAATCCATTATTATTTTGTGGTAAGTTTTTTAGCTACATAAACAAAATAAAAAAAATAAAAAAAACTCAGGATAATGATATTAATTGATAGGGAAATAATTAACATTGTTCAATGGCTGGTTTACCAACCAGTGCCCCTCCCCCCTTGAACATGTAAATTTTGAAGAGGTTACTAGCACTCAGGCCAGGATTTGAACCCCTGTGTCCCACATCATAGACCATAGTGTAACTGAGTAAGCTATCGGTCCACCTGTACCTCAGGGCGCACATGCCATTTATGATGAGAGTCTATATGGAAAATGGAGTTAAATCTAAACTAAACTAAAGTCTCATCGTGAAGAGATAACTGTCTATTTAAGCAGCATTTGGGTCTGTATGCTGGAAAAACAAACGGGCAGCCACACAAGGTATGTGATGTATTATTATACAGTTGGAAGTAGGGTTGTCCCGATAACGTTTTTTTGCCCCCGAGTCCGAGTCATCTGAATTAGAGTATCTGCCGATACCGAGTCCCGATCCGATACTTTTACAAAAGATTATTAAATGAACTAAGAGCGCGCAGAACCCTCGCGAACGAGCCCGACACGCTCCCTCTTCAACAGGAGTTGGTCGCGGCTCTGCGAGTCTGTTACTCGCGATTTATTTAAATATATAGCCTATGTATTATTTATCAGATACCTGATTGGAACGTAACGCCACGTGATCGGCGCCGATTTCCGATCACGCGATCGGATCGGGACAACCCTAGTTGGAAGTATAGAACTGCATGGACTGAATATTAAATATCTTTGAAAACAGCCAGTGATTGAGTGAATCACACAAAGTTGTCAAACATAGGCCTATATGTTGACTGTATCCTGTTGTCTCTAATTTTTTTTATTATTTGGAATTCAGTGCCATAACTGAGGACAACCTTATTAAAGCCGATTCTTTGCTTGCGTTCCAAAGTTGCTCACATTTGTGAGGTTCAATTGTATTCATTTTATTAGTGTATGATGTCAAAAATGGAGTTTTATGTGATTTGAGGCATTTATAATTCGCCCCCTTGAACCCCCACCAGGGCTCTGACCCTGGACCCCACCATTTTCTTGTGCCCCTCCCTCCATTTTTTCTGGATCCACCACTGTTGTTTCATGGCCCGGTCTTAAAGCAGTGCATGCTACGTCATTGTATATCTGATAAACAGCGCTTCCATACCACTGCACCTGTGTTGACAAATGGTTCCACAGTGGAGTTTATAGAGATTCTGATCCTCGTGGGTGCAGCTCATCAGTGGAAGCTTTGCCCTGATGGAGGCAGTAGCTCAGAGAGAGACGCTTAATGCAGCGACTGCAGCAGTGCTTCAGTCTGATGGATGAGGTCGGAGTAGCTGAAGCTGAAGCTGGAGGTGGAGGTGTGTATAGAGCTGCTGACACAAAATGAAGGTAAATAACCACCTCTAAACTGATGTTATACACGCTGTTTTATCTCAGCTTTGTTCCCTCTCTTTTAGCTTGGACTCAAAAGAACACAATGTTTTGCAGTTTGGAAATTCTTCTATGGATGAAAAAGGTCAAAAACAGTGTCATGAAAAAAACAACAGTCCATGTTAATAGTTACCTGAATAAAGATCTTGGAACTATTTCTTGATTTTGAGTGAAAGCCAGACGCTTATTTATGGTTTTCAATTATTTGTAGAAAAAAATGTAACAAAACTGCTGAAAAGGTGCAACAAGATGAAAAAAAAAGATACAGAAAATGTATCGAGATGAAAATAAAAAAAACAAAACAAAGATGAAACAAGACTGTGACGTCTTGTGTAGTGAGTACCCAAGTGCAACACATATAGACAAGTAACAGTTACAAAACATTTTAAGTAGTCCTTTCACAGATGCAAACCAAGTAGTAAAAGAGCTCAGGTGAGCAGGTGTGTAAACTGTATTTGAACCCAGGTGGTGGGCAAGAACACTTCAGCTAAACCAACAGGACAGGCTGGATTGAGGGCTCAGTTGAGCTGTCTTTGAAGAAAGGTAGTAGCTGAGAATGGGAATAACCAAAGAGCCACAGGTGGACGAGGACCAGGGAAAAACAGGCAGATGTATTAGTCAGAACCAGAAGACCGTCAGTTTTACCGGGGCAGAGACGTTAGTGATGGTACCTGTGACACCAAATCTTTGAAGCATGTGTCAAAAAAACAAACCAATTTTCAGTAGCGCCTGTAACAGAGCTTGATTCCTTTTTTTACTGATCACGTGACCCATGATGTCTGAAGCGTCGTTTGACACATACAACATGTGACTGGTTTCAACGCTGACTCAATGGTAGCAGTTGATGCTTCACTGCTGATAAATCTGAATGGGTGATTTGATGAGAACATGAACAAAACAAACAAATAAATAAATACATGTATTATTTGTCCACATCCCTAAAACTGGTGACATAAATGGATGTGAAATGGATGTGGAAATATGTGTGTATAACTTGTTAGTATCACAGCATCCGCCTGGACATGGGTTAATTCCTCGTTGGTAGCTTTTACTTAAAAATTGGTAACTTTGATAATATTGGTTTCTGTCATCTGTAACCACTCTGACAGACGGAAATATGAATGCAAATCTTAATTGGTGGCTCTGTCTCACTCATCCATACTCTCTCTCTGCTCACACCTCTCTCTCACACACTGCCTCATTAGCTCCGCCCCCATACCTTTCTTGTCCATTCACCTTTCCATCGTAGCCCCATACACACTCAATGCTTTAGACAGTATCTGCCGCAAATTCAGTAACGTTAACAACACAGTTACCACAGGGACAATACTATACATATACTGCCTTGGTTTTAGTGATGTGGACAAATCTCACATCCATCTATCCATCCATCCATCCATTTTCTTCCGCTTATCTGGGGCCGGGTTGTGGAGGCAACAGTCTAAGCAGGGATGCCCAGACTTCCCTTTCCCCAGACACCTCCTCCAGCTTTTCCAGGGGGACCCCAAGGCGTTCCCAAGCCAGCGGAGAGACGTAGTCTCTCCAGCGTGTCCTAGGTCTTCCCCAAGGCCTCCTCCTAGTAGGACATGCCCAGAACACCTCCCAAGGGAGGCGTCCAGGAGGCATCTGAAACAGATGCCGGAGCCAACTCAGCTGTCCCCTCTTGGTGTGGAGGAGCAGCGGCTGTACTCCGAGCTCCTCCCTGGTGACTGAGCTCCTCACCCTGTCCCTCAGGGTCTGTCCAGCCACCCTATGGAAGACTCATTTCAGCTACTTGTATCCATGACCCAAAGGTCCTGACCATAGGTGACAGTAGGAACATAGATTGACTGGCAAATTGTCGAAAGTCAAAGCTCTCAACAAATCACACATGTATTTATTATTTATTTGTTTGTTTCATTGCTTCAGCTTCACTTGGCCATCACTAGGGGACGTGGTAAGGAACAGGCTGTGTCACAACCAGGAAGTCATGCTCCGATGACAATCTGGCAATGAGTGAGTGAATCGGGGCAGCTTATATACTGTCAGCTGATACTATCAGGTCAAGCGACATTGTGGTGCATTGAGGGAAATACTTAAGGGAGTCGATGGCAGAAATACAGCAGAGACAGGGAGGAAAGTTCACAAGTACACAGCCGTTCCAATTACAGAGAGACTTGCCTTCTTAGGAAGTCTGTTCTCTGGGACCGTTCTTACCAAAACCGAACATGGCAAACTTGATATTGAGAAACAGCCAAAATGAATAGAAAATGCAGTAACAGAAAATGTCATGAAAGACACCACACAATGACAAAGACATAGAAGGTGTAAGTTAAAAATGACATCAGACAAAAACAACACAAAAGACCAAATGAAAATTATGTGAAAGGTGTAATAACACGTAAACATCAGCAAAAAATGTTGAAAGATGCAACAAGAGGAAAATGGTGTAAAAAATAAAAAGGTGTAGTAGACGACAACAATATGTGATGATGTAGCAAAAACAAAAAACTGACATAAACAAGATAACAACACATAGACATCAACAGAGGATGAAAATATCAGAAAAGATGCAAAGATGAAAAAAAAACATTTATTTGTGATTTTAAATTTTTGTCTTCCATCTTTACATCATGTATACTTATGGTCATATGTCCATATATGGACATTTATGACAGTGAATACAGTGAATTGTGCAGCTCTAGGTGGTGGTCTGAGACACTACTTATCCAAAACCTATAACGCCATTTTAAACAACAGTTTTCAACAAACAACCTTCCACACCTGGACTCACCTGAGAGCAAACCCCCCTTAAAGGACCCCTCAACAACCCTGAAACTCACAATAACACCAACCAATGACCCTGACCCCAGGGCCCCCTCTATGACCCTAACACTTAAGTTCACTGGCATTCACATTCACAGACCACTCCCCCCACAGGTTTAGAAGTCCAGTTTCCCCTGGTGCCCACCTTATGGTCAGAAGACCTGTTAGTCAGAAAATGTGTTTGGATTTAGTTGATAAATCTAACCCTAACCTTTTTCTGACTAACAGGCCTTTTGACAGTAGGGCGCCTCTCTTTCCCCCACCAGCTATTGTAACTGAAGAAGTCTCTTGGATGAAAGATGAAACATTTTCAAAAGATCAAAATAAGTCCTGATTAATCTAGAAGAACTACCAAGAAGCTCAGCTCTATTGTTACACACTGTGTTGTTGTTTTTAAGGTCCGGCTGAAAACACATTCAGCTCATGGAATCCTTTTAGGAGATGCAGATCTAAAGAGACTGAACTTCTACCATTCAGCTGTCTTAGTTTAAGTGGAAATTTCGAATTGTGTTGTTCTATTGATCGTTTGACATTCCAATACATTCCACAGCACTCTCTATAGAGCCTGATAAGAAGTTGATCGCTAACTGGAGGTGCTCCCCTATTATAGGAGCAGATGGGTTTTTACCATTATTTTATCTTTACAGATAAGATTAAAAAGCCGAGCTCCACTACACATCGGTAATCAGAGCTAAGAGGAAAGAGCACCTCTAATGCCAAGGAGAGCCCAATGTCAGCAAAATCAATATGTCTACCCCTTCCCAAAATCAAAGCCTTTTTCCTCCTCCCTGCACACTGTGCACACATTAAAAGCCTTGTGTGTTGTATAAAATCAAAGCAAACAGAGCAGGTGTCGCACAAGTGCGAAAACATTTCATTATTTTGTTTTATTCATGCAATTTCTGAAATTCTCCTTGCTCCGACTAGACTGCTGCGATAAACACGTCTGGCTTGTGTAATACGAAAACATTCTTTCAATTCCGACTTGTCTTTTATTTGAGTGAGTCAGATTTGATTGCTCACATTGTGTTGTCTGTGAGGGAAGCTCGTAAAGGTTATACAGCCCAGTGAAAGGCTATCTCATTCAGCAGCAACAGAGGGGAGCGTGTCCCCGGAGGCAGCCGGACAATGGACTCAGGATACAAATAGCTCTTCCTGTCTTGTTATTGGGGATGCGCTGATAAGGTGGGCGGGGGCATGCTGAAGGGTGATTACTAAGGTGTCTTTTAACAGACTTCCCCTCCATGATCAGCCTTCATGCATGCTCAGTGTGTGCATGTACAGCGTGACCAGCGCCTCACCCACCCTCTGCTTCGTACATCACCCCTGCACTCAGGGAACAGGCTGTGTTGACATCTACTGGATTCCCATGGGCTATTTCTGAGTTCTCTCCACTTAAGTGCGTGTGTGTGTCTGTGTGTGTGCAGAGGGGAAATCATTGCTAGTCTGTTGGGGGGGGGGGCACAGTGGCAAAGCCATTTCCAATAATGTCCTCTTTCTGCAACAACAATTGTGTTTAACCCCGATGGCTTCAGCTTCCCAGTGTTTGTCATCCCACCTCCTCCTCTGTCGCCTCCACCCGTGCCTTAACATGCACAGGAAACTGCAGCGAGAGTTTGGAGTATAACTGTAGTCTGGATGGATACGATGGGCAGAGACAGTGCAGACAATGGTTACAGTGACTGGACATCTCTGCTCTGTTGTGGATGTTACTGCCTGCTACAGGACTGAGCTGTAGTGACGTTGGCCTCTTAGCTTTTTGAAGTAGAAGAAGTGAGGGAAATAGGAGTGACGTTAACACCAACTTACAGTCACAGCAAACTGATAAACCACATGTCTTGGTACCATAACTTATTAATCACTAGTACTGCAGAGATGTCTCGCAAGAAAAAATGTTTCATTAGTTTGGTTCAACAGCAGACATTACATTCTTCTATTATACGTCTAATTAATGGTGCAATATCTTACAAAGGCACCACCAGTTTGAGTCAAATTAAATTAATTGGATATTAACTCTGGTCCAAACTCAAACACTGATAATGAGTAATACATCTGAACACAGGATGTCACCTGCTCTAAAGTGGAAAAAGAAAAAGGAGATTATAGAAACGTGTCTGACTTTATCAACAGCTTCTTCTAACATAATAATAACACATTTTTTCCCCCTTTCAAGTGATTTTACACAATCTATACTGCAAATAGATGGTTTTAAGCCTCCTTGAATCTCATCCACTGGACCCTAAAGCTTCTACAGTATATGGTTTATTTTGTCTGCTACTGCTGTACTCTACTATAACAGATGAGTCCTGGTTACACTCACTGTTAAATCTGTTGCTGGAAAAGCTCTGATCTGATTCCCATCATGCATGAGGAAATAGTAAGAGCATTGTGAACATACCAGTACCTCTTGAATCGAGTTTGGATACCTTTGATTCAGCCTCAGTGAGTTTAATGATCAGAAAACCTGAACTTAGTCACGTTTTCAGAAAAGTAGTTTTGTTATTTTTAGGAAAAGCAGATTCAATGCAATGGAAGTTCATCAAGGCACAGCTTGAATGAATGCTTTTCTCTATATCCCTCATATTTTCCTTTTTTCCTTCTACCCCCCCCTCTGTAATACCACCCCACCCCCCATGTTCCCATGTCCCCATGCTGGTGATTTATCTGTCATGCTCACTGTGGTCCCACTGCTCTCTCACAAATACACACAGGTTCAGCATCATATGAAACACAGACACACAGGTAAGGGTGCAGCGGCCATATACTTTAATTACAGTTTTACTCTGAGGTAATTAAGGTTTAATGTCTTGTGGGACATGTCGGTGCCCCTCCCCCAACACATGTACATGCTGACACACATTCATACTCTATGCTCCTTTTTGTGTGGCTTTTTCTTAGACATGTTCTTCATTTCATGGGTGGCTCTGTTCTCCATCAAATACAAAAATGTACACTTTAATGTCAACTGTAAAAAGTTACAAATACAAAGCAAAACAAAGTTTTGGAATGGTTGCTTCAAAATTGCTTGAGATTTGATATGAACGTGTCTACTGAGAAGAGTATGTTTTTTACTGAGTAAAGAAATGCAAAGTGGCTTCATTTGTGTTGTTTTAGAAATAATCAGTAATTTGTGCATTTGCTTTGGTATTTTGCAACTTTCAGTATTATTCTGATTAATTGTAATATAACTTATTTCCTGGTAGCTGTTGTCATTTTCTGTGACCTTTTATTGACCTGGATGGTTCTGGTCTATTCTGTTGTGTTCACTGACCTGATCTTCATCTTTCTGTTTCCTGTCTCTTCTGTACCGTCAGTGACAGCAACTGTCTGTTACTTTTTACTTTTCAAATTGTATTTTATTATTTCTATTATTATGTTAGTTTCCTCCTGGCCCTCCAGTTTCCTGCCCAATAAAAACAGGTACATATTGATTCTCCTGTTAGAGCTCTTGACCACGATGCTGATGTAGATCTGGAGTTGGACCCTGAGTGTCTCCGATGGCAGGTCACTGATACTAATGTGTGCTAATGCTAATGCTAATGCTAATGTTAATGTTAATGCAAGGTACTGTGTGTCTGTAGCAGGACGGAGTCAATCTAAACAGAAACTCTGGCACAGCTTCACATACTTCCAGGGTGATTAGTGAAGGAGAAAAAGTAGCTACAGGTCAAGAACTCCAGCAGTGGAGCTGTAACACGTTGGTCTATATTTAGAATTAAATATAGTCTACGCTGCTGGAGTTCTACACTTGTGTATAATTATGGGTAAAATGCCCCAACCAATGGGGACAACGTAGCAAGTTAAACTTTAATCTTTAACCATTAAATAAATGTAAACTTCTTTTAACTAACAATAAACTTCTTGAATATTCAATATATTTAGGTAAAATTGCAAAAACACACATTCTGTAAAACTATATTTCAACAACATTTTCATGTTTTTAATTTAATAAAACACTTAAAACATCTAGAACAAAACAAAAATGTACCACTATGTGTAGGTTGTAATATCTCTTTTCTCTCTTGACTTTTTTCTTTTTTTTGTGGGATTTTGGACTAGGAAGGTTTATGAATAAGATATGTTGGATTGAAGGAACCATGGTGAGAAGGAGGAGACTGTGCAAAAGGATGAGAAGGTGATTTGTGCAGAAACAGATAGGCTTTACGCTGTAAGCTGAGTTGAAGAGCAGATTTGAAAGCTGTAAGACAGAGTTGTGTTGTCGTAGTGCGCTGACACGGGAGGTGAGGATTGAGGAAAAAGAAAAGTGTGTACATACGGGTGTGTGTTGGTCTGACTGCATATTTTTGGCTTGTGTGTGTGTTTGAGTGTGTATGTATGGCACAGATGGAAAGACTTCTCAGGGATTACTGTGTAACTGGAAGAGGAGCGAGGTGGTAATTGCATTTTAATTACAGTGTTGATGGTTTTGTGCTCTGCCAGATGGAAGGTTCTTTACAGATATAAGCACAAAATAAATCAGCCCTTAGGTGACTAGTTACCTGCCCAACTGAGCCTCTAACCTTGTCTGGAGTCACGGCTGATGATGAGTAGTTAAGGCTGGTTGATGCCTGGCCTACAGCAGACCCCTCCCACAGCGCCGGGGCCC
>JAPTYQ010000019.1:32393202-32406874 GCA_029814465.1 Ostorhinchus cyanosoma
TGATCTAAACCTGGGCTCCACCTGGTTTAAACCTGATCTAAACCCAGGCTCCACCTGGAGTAAACCTGATCTAAACCTGATCTAAACCTGGGGTAAACCTGATGTAAACCTGGGCTCAACCAGGGCTAAGCGTTAGCTCCACCCATCAGTATTCACATGTCCTAGGTTCCAGCTCATGGAAAACAGAACAGTTTGAGAATCTCAGCACCTCAATAAATCAGAATTCTTTCTAGACCCAATGGTACCGGGGTGATTCCGATCAGAAGTGTAGAGCAGGTAGGTCGTTGGGCTTCAGTCAGTGAGTAGATCTGTTTTTATCTGAAATTCACTTAAGCAGTTATGAGTTACAGTGCACATTTCTCTAGGATAAGCTGTTCTATGTTAGTCTTTGTCATATTTACAGCTCATATTTATAGTTTAATGTGATGTTTGCCTTTATGTTGGGTTTGCTGAGCTCTGGGAGTGGAAACAGAATGTGAATAACCAATGCAGAAACATCAGATTTGAAGCAAAAGTTTGATTCATCTAAATGGCTGTAATGTCTTTTTACATGGATGAGACTGAGGAATAATTGAGTTTCCTCATCAGTCCACATTACCTGTTGTGTCAGGTGTGTTTTCACACTTCACAGCTCACTCCAAACAGCTGAGTTACATGAGTAAATGTTCACTATTTTGGAGTTTCTAGAAGGTGTTTTCATGTCCCCTTGCATATTCACTCTTTGGATAAATGACAAAAATGGCCTCAAGTGACTGAATTTAGAATTTTACCATTTCCATCAACATTTTCCAATATGGAATTTCCAAATTTGTTTTACATATGTATGACCTTTTACTGTTAATAGCAAAAGGTCACCATGAAACCTCAGCGCGGTCTCACTGCCTGTGTTAAGAGGACAGTGGCTGAATCTGCAGTAGGTTAAATTAGACTGTGGAAGGTTGGTAACACTGCAGTGCAAAAACTATGTATAACGGCATAACGTTACACGCTTTATAATTATATGTAGCATCTCAGATATTGCATTTGAAAGAGAATAAGGGAATCAAAGAATAAGGATCTCTATTCAGATAATATCAATGAATTTGGTCTATGAAATGATGCCACATTTTTCTTGATCTTTCAGAGACAACTGAAGTTTATCTATTTCTAAGTGTTTCATCACATGTCATGTGTTTCCATTTCCAACTGAGTAACCCCCGCTGTGTTGCGTTACCGCAGCGCCATGGTCCACTCTGCTCGCACTGGTGTTTCTCCAGGTGCTTCATGGCCACGTCAGGTAAAACAGAACAGATGAAATGGGCAAGAAGTCAGGCACATGAAAGACACAGACGATATGGTCCATTTTCAATATCAAACGCCCATGTAGACTCCTGATGGTATAAAATCACAAAACCCACATCAAAACAAGATTAACATTATATTGAAATACTGATATAAACAATTATGAGGATGAACGCATTTAGAACAATTGAACAGTCACATATATTAGATCTATGTTGTTCAGAACACCACTTAACTGTATCAGTTTTGTCAATTACAGTAGGACAGTGACGGCAATGAAATCTGACAAAAAGAAACTACATGGCCAATTCTATTTCAAGCACAAAATTAGGTAAAAATGACCAAATCAGGAGATAAGATCAGCTGCCCTGTAGGGGAGTTTCAGTACCAATAACATCTCAATTGCTGCCATGTTGTGTTGTGCTTTTTCATAGAGCTCTAAATGTTGTTCTGATAACTTGGTCATCTCCAGAGTATGTGATCTTAGGACGCTGGTGACATTATTTAGTTATTAGTTACAGTATAAGTACTTGTAATATACACTGCCCAGCCAAAAAAATACTGGCACATGCAATATTTCATTGCACCACATTTGGTTTTGATTACAGGAGACGTTCACTGTAACATCTTTTTTGTCACGTAATACTTATGAAGTGTCACCATAAGGTTCATTATATTTTTTCCATCCATAGTTGCATTCCTTTTGGATTATTGATGATGGAGAATCGGACCGCTGCATCAAGTCTTCATCACATCCCAAATCAGAGTCTGGACTTTATGGTGAAAATGATGTCTGATGATTCTCCCTGAACCGTTCTGTCACAAGCCTGTTGAATCTGATTAAACCTGGAATTGTCCAGTCTGTTTGACATCAAAGACATGAGAGGCTACTTACTGCATCATTTAGAGTTAAATAACTTGTTACAGCTAAAACATTTTTAACCACTGCAGTACATACCCATGGAAGGATCTGAACTGTTTGCTTAGTTAAATCCATTGAATTTCTCCTGTAATTCAATTCAGTTCAATTCAATTCCATTCAATTCAATTCAATTCAGTTCAATTCAATCCAATTCAGTTTTATTTGTAGAGCCCTATATCACAACAACATTGTCTCACAGGGCTTTAGAGAATTAGTTGGATATAAACAAACCACAGTCCAATAAACAGCAGATGGAGGAAAGGCATTAATGTCCTGGGCCTCCCCCGTCCTTAGACCCTCCTTCTCATCAAGGAAAAACTCCATAAACCCAGTGGGAAAAGAGAAACCTGAGGGAGAACAACAGTGAAGGAGAGATCCACTCCCGTGGACGGACAGACTGTAGATGCACCACAACTGACGGACGTCCATTTACGGATGTAATTCCAGTCTGTTAGGATGCAGTAGGGTGGAGAACATGAGGGGTCCATCTCGTTAGATCCAGAAACTTTTTTTTTTCACCAGTGTAGATGTTAAACATTAGCTTTGTCTGAAATGCGTAAAATTCACGAATAGTAGAGGCTTGAGTTTTAGTCAAGACTTGTGTGTCGACAGGAATCTGAGGTGTGTTTCAGCCCCCATTGGTCATCCTGGTCAGGGTTAGTCCACCAGCTGTGGACAGGGTGACACCATGACCCTTGAAGGACTGTGAATCTGAAACCACCAACAGTCCTGTGGCTTTTCCACCTGTGGCTGTTTCTCCCTCTGTCTCCGTTTCTTTGCTTTTTCCAAACTGTCTGGGGGAGATAAGGCCGGCCTGATAAGCTTACTTCCAGAACACTTCCCCGTCATCTGCAGGCCTGTACCTCAGAGGGGGAATGTATTTATATATCATACGCTCACATGTCTGCTGCAGGCATAATGGACACCTAATGGGTTTGTGATACTGGGGAAAAAAGAACGCCTGCTGTCTTTATCATTCTTGTAATGTCAGGGACTGAGCTGGTGGCCCTTTCGTTGCTTTTTCCTCGGCTGGTTCAAAAAGTCATTTCACTCTTAACACCACAGTTAATCGGAAATTTTCAACAATTAACTTACACATTAAACCTGCATCTACTGCTGACCTTTCAATTAACTTTACTAAGAAGCCCCTCCTCTTTGGGGGTCTGCTTGACTGTGGGTATATGTATGCTCATGCATGTAGCAGACACTGCTAAGTTGGCAGCCTCAGTGGTTTTGGTTCGTGGGTAATTTTAATAAATTTACCAATTATAGCAGCATTCATTATTATCTAGCCTACAGCCAAAGTCATTGGTGTTGTGATATTTTTCAAGCACACTGCAGTCCTACACTTCACCCTTTGTACAAACCATCGGGGGTAATTTGCTGAGAAATTACCTGTGTTGCTTGTAATATAAGCAAGAAAGCACAATTTAAAAACACAATGACACTCCAGACAAAATGTTCTCTGACTTAAATCCACCAATTGTACAGATTTCAAAGCAGTAATAAACCTAGCTGATACACAATTATTTAGCTTAAATTTGCAAACATCAATTTTCCACTGTTATGACTAACTTAAATTAGTGTAATTGTCTGAAATTATGTCTCACGTGCAGTAAATAATAAATAGAAATGGCACTTGTGGAAGCAATAATGTTACCCACACCACCAATAGTGAAACTGTCTGCAGGGAAACTAAAGTGAATCAAGACAGAGACAAGATATAGCAAAGGCATTATGAGTAACAAGTTGTCAGATATTACACAAAATATGATAAAACACGTAAAAGTGTACAATATTCATGATGACATTAACCAGTAAATCAGACAAAAGCAGAGATAGTGACTGTTGTGGTCTCAACGGGTCTTGAAATAAAACCTCTGAGACTTAGACAGGATTGAATAAAACTGTAGTTGAGACTAAAAAGAGACTTCAAGAAATGTATCAAGACCAAGAGCAGTCTTCAGTAATTTAACATTAATTAAAAGAAGGATATGATGGTACACAATGGTATCATGTGTGTAGTGTCAAAATAAATGTCACAGCGTTCATTTCCATCCATTACATTAAACTTGATCTCGTATTGATGATGGAGAGTTGAGCCACTGTGTGAAGTCTTTTCTTTCTTTTTTTTTTTTTTCTCTGTGTGAAGTCTTTTCAGCAAATGTGGTTCAGGTTTGGACCATGGGGTCAAATCCATGTATGTAAATGATGTCTCATGCTCCTTGAACAATTGTACTTTGGAATACTTTCACTATCTGATCCTGGTCAATGCTGACGTTGTTGTTTGTGTAGAAAAAAACCCACTGGTGTTCCTTCTGCTCATTCAGTTTATGGACACAGACTGTTACCGAACCTAGACCTGAACCAACTGAACCAACCCCAGATCAGAGCACTGACCCCACAGGCTGGTAAAGTAGAAACTAGGCATGATGGGTAATCACTGACCCCACAGGCTGGTGCGGTAGGTGCTAGGCATGATGGGTAATTACTCCATCCGCCTCTGGAGCAGAGTCCATTTGGTCTCATCAGATCACATGACCTTTATCCATTAAACACAGTTCAATCTTTATGTTTTTATCAAACTGATGAATGTTTAAGGAATGAGAAGCTACTGCATCAGTTAAAGGGTTAAAGAACCTGTTACAGATGAAACATATTAATCACTGCAGTATTTGTCCAATGGAAGGATCTGATCTGTGCGCGGAGTTAAATCCAGTTGACTTGTTTTTGTGGCTGGGCTGCGTATTTGTGTATTTTTAATGGAACCATTTAATTAGAAAGGATATTTTCTGTGGGTAAATGCTCGAAAACGTTACATTACTAATGTTGGATGGTAGCGTCAAAAATAATTTAATTAAGTATATATTTAAGGTTGCTCTTCTAAATATATCTACAGTGCTGTGTCATGAGTCAAATGTCTTTCTTGTATATATCATGTGGCAGGGAGAGTGTGTATTTAGTAGGATTAAAGCTGCTGATCTATTCGAGTGGTGTCTCCTAACACACATAGCTCAGTCTAATCTGCTTACTATTGACTGGAAGTCCAATAATCCCTTTATGGTAGAAAGGAAACATTACATGGGATGCTGTAGCAGCTCTGGGTGAGCTAACCAGTCTGCGTTTTCTAAGGAGTGTCTGCATTAGCAGTGAGTTTAAGCATATGGTCAGATCTGAGTGGCTATTAGGACAGTACTCACTTAGGATGTTTGGTTGGAAAATATTAAAAAGAAAAAGAACAAGAGAAAGAAGTGTTAGTATTTGTCTCCATTCACAGCAGAAGTCACTTATTGTTATGCTCCACTATTTGGGATCCTTTTCTGTGGCTTTGTTACCTTATGTATGTTAAGCAGGGTTTACAAGAAAATAAAAAGATAGTGTGAAGACTCAGAGATTTACAAGATGTGCAGAAAAAACGACTTTATAATACAAACTGTTGTGTGCTGCCAAAATGAGAAGCCTTGCTAAGCTTATGCACTCTGTCAACAGCTGTCAAGACAATGAAAGAGGTGCATTCTTCCATTCATCCTTTTTTCTTCTGCTTTTCCGGGCTGATGTAACCGGCCAAAGTATACCCCCAGAATATACCCCCAGCCCAGAATATACTCCTACAGGTCAGAGTATACCCCCAGTTTATACCCCAGAGTAAACTGGCCTATATGCCAGAATATACCTGGGGTATAATCTGGCCTTGGCCTAAGTAAGTGTTTTATATTTTTTTTATATTAAATAATTATCTTGTTTGGAAAAAATCATAATGCAATTTTTTTTCAGATAAAATTTGTATTTTTATTTTATTTTTCAATGGAATGTCCTTTGCAGGGGACACAAATGCATTGCTGGGTCTCAGGAGGTTCAAGATGGACAAATGCAAAATAAAACAAATCAGATCCGAAAGCGTCCAAGTACAAATCTTTTAGGAAATTCCATGTAAGTGTCTGGAAGCCGGGCCCCTCTGGAGCCATCAGTCATATTATACATAAAAACATGTCTTTCTTGGTGTTGCCTTCGAGCCATTATCCTTGCTCCTGGGGTAATGTAAATATTCTAAACAGGAATTAAGAGTACGGATCAGACCACAACGCTTATTGAAATTGTTTGAACAAGTCTAGTAAAGTCAAGTAAAAAGCCCAGGAACATTTTTTTTTTGTTTTTTTAGAAAATTTGAGCTGTTGGTGATTATTGGCAAATAGATGCCTAAGTGTGTTTTTGTCCGGTACATCACTAAAATATGATTGGCAGTCAATTAAAGAATAAATTTTCTTTACAAATTAAACTGAGTATGACAGCCCTTTATGAATTTAGTATGAAACACACTTTTGAAGCCATTGAATCCATGCCCTGCTTTGGCCTTTTTTTGGACAGTGTGGTCGCTTATCTAAATAGAAAGCTCCTGCTTTAGAAGGAGCTTTGAGACCGAACAACTTTCCTTCTGTAAAACTGCTCCTTGCAGACATGTATGTTTTTAAGATTCTATAAAACCATGGTCTCCTCTGAGCACAGAAACGATGTCTCTTTGCTTTTCTTTATCGTACCTCTCTATGTATACACATATACGCACTTTATACATACACTCCTGTGTACACTTGCATAAAAACACACTTGCGTCCCTTGTCTGATGTGCCAGCAGTTGTTTGATAATGAGATTCCAACAGGATGGAAACTCCATGGAGACTGAGTGACGGCCCACTTTAAACACAGCAGTCCTGCAGCCGTGGACTGTCTTTAGAGACCTATTTGTTGAAAACTGAAGGAAACAGAGTAAAAACATACTGTAGCATACACAGATACAGTCACTCACACACACACACGCACGCACGCACGCACGCACGCACACACACACACACACACACACAATAAAAAAAAAATACATGGGAGCTTTGCCTTATTGACCATCAATAAATATTCAGATATTTCACGAAACACAGGAACACTTTGTACCTCTAATGCCGTCCACACTAACAGATACGTTAAACAGATATTTTTATTCATAGTTTATTAAAAAATATCTGTACACATGACCCTTATTTTATAAAAAAATGTTTGTCCACACAACAATGCAAAAACAACTCCAAACTGTGACAAATGCTTGGATATTATTTGTGTATTCTTCAAAGCTTGAAGTATTATTTCTGTTGGACTTCAACATGTGGCCACCGTAGATAATACTAAATATTTCTCACTCAGAGGCTTTAATCTGTCATGAATGTTGAGTTCAATTGAAAACTTGCATTTCCTTAAGTGTTGGCTTTGGCTGTTGAAGTGTATTTTTTCCATGATGTGTTCTTTCCATCTTTCAAAGCTATCAGTGTTGACCTCTATCTACTGCAGGTACACTCCACATACACTGATCGATACACCTGCTTTCAGATGTTTCAGATGCAGCTTCATCACACAAACATATAACAGACATGAACAGAATGGGATGTGATGTCATCCATGAACCATCTCTTCATTTTCCTGTCCATATGGATACACACAATCTGGAGTGTGTAAAACTCTTCACTTGGGAAAATGTTCTTAGAAATCTGTTTTTCTTTCCTACGATATCATTTATATGTTCTGCAGAGTGTCTGCATTAGTGTGGATGGATGCATAAGAGAAGTCCTGATGAATGTTTACAGTTTATAATATGTAAAATAACCAGTGTAATTACACATGGGTGCAAATTGAACTGAATGTCTGTATCGTTAAGAATGAATGAAAGCCTGCATGTGTATTTGTCTTTTTAACGCATGCTTCTGTTGGCGTGTGTATGCGTCTGTCTAAGTGTGTCTGATCTATTGTGTGTGTGATGGCGTTCTGGTGTTAAAGAGGATAATTCGGTGCCTTTTGCTGTCATGTCAGGTTGTCTCCTCATAGTTATACACACTCTTCCTGAGGGCTCGGAAACCCTGTTACGTGTACAGTGTATCTGTCACATACACAGGTTTGATGAAGTACCGGTGCCACCGAGGACAAACAGAACTCATATCCTGTCACTGCTTTTGGACCTCATGTCTATTCTCATTTCCTCCCTTTGCTCAGAATACAATAATGCCACTTTATGATGCATCCAGCGAGGTTGTTGTTGCTTTCTGTAGTTGTGCTCACCAGTTCTTTTCAAACAGTGGCACTCATCCAACCTTCTTCAAGGCACAAAAATCTGTGGCAGCAGAATTTACAGATGGTTTGGAGCCGTCACAAAATGGTTATATAATATGTACTGTAAGTAGTAGCATGTGCATTTTCTGGAAAAAGACCAAAATGCAGAAAAGCAGAGAAAATGTCTGTGATTTTAGCATAATCTATGTTTGTGACTTATCTTAAAACAGGCCTTTAGGAACAAACTATACATAGTACACTGCTTTAAGGAGGATTTGTGAATACAAACAGCATATGGAATGGATTATCTTTGTATTTTTGGAGAAAGAACCTCGGTGATATGGCCAAAAATTGTATAATGCTAAAACTTTTCATATAAATAATTATCACACAAATGTGAAATGATTATTTTTTTCAAGTTTAAAGGCTGAGTTTAATGAAAATTGAAGAAACCAGATTTTTGGTCACTTGGTTTTATCTTAATGATATTCACTTACCCAGCACACATATTGGCAGAATATCACCATTGGCATATGCAATGTTCTTTCACTGACGGATGTAATACATATTTATGTGTTGTGTTATATCATGATATAAAATTGCAGGATTGTAATTTGTTCTCATTTAATGGTATTTTAATGAGGGGCCGAACTGACCTATTTTTATATATATATTGGCACAAAATAACACCATATCTGTGTGATGTATTGGCCAAATTGTCATTTTAAATATCAGTGTTAGTATTGGCTCACAATTTTGCAACTAGTGCATACTTAGCAAAAAAAAAAAAAAATCACATGGCAATATGATATAAAACTATACAACAATTATTATCATTATTGGGTTTTTTGTGCAATCCAATTGGACATTTGCTTTCTCCTTCTGTTTATCAGAGTTACTTCTGAATTACTTCAACAAAGTGCATCTAAATTCGCTCCAGCTCATTGTTTCACTGACTGAAGTACAGAAAAGTTATTGAACTTCACGGTGATGCCAAAGTGTTCTGTCAGTTCAGGCTTCATAAGGCGAGGGAGTAAAGGTACTCCAGGACGATTGGTTGATTGGTGTTTTCTGCCGTTTTAAGTCATATTCCCAAAGCGAGGTGTGCAGTCTGAAGTAATAATCCTGTCTAAATGGAAAACATGGCTTGGTCATAATCCAGCTGCCTCTCTGTTCCCTGAGTGTCTTCGTTAAACAATCTGCCGTGGTAATGAAGTGCTAATCTGCTCAGCTCTTTACACAAAGCATCTGCATGTCTCCTAGAGGCAGAACAGGTACACAAGTGACTGCTCTTTTCTTTGTTTGCTTGTTGCGTATGAAAAGAAAACTCACTCAGATGTATAGGACCAGCACAAAAGCAGCTGCTCTCATCACCAAGGAGAACTTTGACAGGCTTGACACTTCACTTGCACAGCTTTAATATATCAAAAGGCTCGCGCTGTTTGACTCTCTCTTCTTTACATATCGTAACCTCAGGTAAAGGCTCACTCCATGTAAACCTCATAGCATCGGCTGAGTTTTAATAGAACATTCTATCCATCAGTAGCTTTTCCAATCATGCTCCCAGCAGACCAACACACACACATATCATATTAGGCCGCTGTGCTCCGTAATCTGTGGCATTAGCCGTCTAACTATATTAATCCATTTGCACTTTCCCCTGTTGATTAGAGCGCATGTGAAATGTGATGGTGGTTGGCTGGTATAGGGCAGCACTTGCCTGAGGTGGCAGTGAGAGGCTGAGCTTTCATACCCAGCCGTGTCCACATTCACATCATGATTTATTACCCCCCTTACTGCACACGCTCAACACTCGCAAACACACTCACATTTGTGCGTTACCACACCTTTAGCCACAGCGATATTGACACAAGCTAACACACTCACACAATGTCTGGCATTTAAGATACCATAAAAAACACAGCATGCCAGTATTGAATGTGACACCAATCGGCGTGCAGTACATGAATCCATTAGCTTAAATGTGAGCTTGCACGTTGGCATTTGTATGTGTAGATTAATTAATCACAACCTGTGCTTGTTTTGGCCTGTGTGATATGACAATAGATATCGCGTGACACCAGAAAAATGCTTTAACATTTCATATTTTTGCTCTGTTGCTTATTTTGCTGTACCACAATTTACAGCCTTTATGGCAAGATTTTTCATCATTTGGATGTTTTGTGTTGTTCTACACAGCACAGACATATTTCCACACTTTGTTACGCCTGTCCCAGCACTGGATATGGGTTTGCATCACTCTATTTATTTCTAGAATAGGGGGAGAAAAAAAGTCTCTGGGTTGTTTGTCTGTATCTCTTTAAATGACTTTTACTTGCTTTTGTTTGGGCAGCACACTCAGCAACAAATGCAAAAATGGAGTCAGAGGAAGACTTAATATAGCATTTACAGTTGGGTAAGTGGGCTGTGGGGGTTACAGTGACTACATTCTTGTAAAAGAAAACACTGCATAAAAAGATGGATGTCTTTTTCAAGATTATCATCGTGCATTGGCACCATGGAGGCTGTTGTTTCACAAAAGGGCAACACATATATTAAGGTTGTGGTTAACTGACTTTATTATGCCCATAGGCACAATTTGGTCTTTGTATTGAACCCATCCTTAAACACACAGCACCTATCATTAGCATTAGCCTTAGCATTAGTGATGAACACATTAAAAGCAGTGATCTGCCATTGAAGGCCCTCAGGGACCAACTCCAGATAATTGAGACATCGTCAGCGGCCCTGACCTCTGGCAGGAGAATCAACTTATATGTACCTGTTTTTGATGGCGAGAACAACAGGAGAATTTGGAGTAATTTTTAAAGTAGTTTTTAATAAGGAAGTTTATTAGGGAAATTAAGAAAAGCATGTGAACATCAACTAGAATAGTTTCCTAATGTGAGGATTATTCCAACAGAATATGTTCTGTGAGCCAGATAACAGCACAGATGCAGACAGGAAATTTACAAAAAGGCAACACATCATGAATGACGACACAGTAAATGACATGGAACTAATATAATTCCAAACAGTAGACAATGAGATAAAAATCTACTTCAGTTCTGTGAGTGAGGTTTTTGTAACTACACAAATACCACTGTAAGTTTCCTAAACCTTGATGTGCCTCCAAATTCTATTCAAAGCTTCATCTATCACTGAAATGAACCAGTGTAAAACCTGAATGTCGGGTTTGTTTGTTTTACCAACAAAAGCAAGAAAACTTTTGGTTATGATTAAGGGACTAAAACTAGTTGAGGCTGATATGGGCTGTGCAAAACATCCTGTAATGAATGAATTGCAGTAATGATGGGATGAATGCAGAAGGTATTTTAGAATGCTGAACGTTAGAATGATTAATGTACAGTCCTGTGCAAAAGGCTTAGGCCAACATTAGGTTTGTTGGATTATCAAAATTTGAATGCCCAAACATATTCATTTGTCAGTGTCTGTATAAGATTCATTCTGGATATATGTGAAGTATGTGCATCAGGAAAACAGTTTCAGGGAAAGAAGTAGTATTGAATGTGGTTTGACCTTGGTTCTTAACATGTCTTTAACCCTTTTGCTCAAATAGTACGAGATTTATGGCATAAATTTGCTGACACTTTTTTCCAGGCTTCATAAAACTCATGTCAGATGTTTCTAACTGTGCTGTTTCTCGTCATGGGGTCAGTGGTCAGACTAAATAATGACTTTAAGCTTTACAACTTATTTAGTTCAGTTTTTTAAAGCTATGCATAAATTTCCTATATTTTCTTGCTGTATCTGAAGAATTGAGAATGAGAAATAAATATATAGGTAGCTAATATATTTATTTTAACCCTACAAAAACAACAAAACTAAAAGTGGAATTAGACTTTTACACTGTGCTGTAGATGAGCATTAAATTATTTGTCCAATCCCTTCAAATGTAGTTCAGAAGTGTTTTTGTATGTTATTCATTAATGTTTTACATTTGTTACCTTTGCACAAAGATGACAAATGATCACATTTCAAATGTCATAAGAAATAAGCCTTTGTTGTCATCATGTGTAAAGTGTTGAACTCATGTATTAGTGTATTGTCGTCTGGTTGTGACATGACCCATATTGAGATCTGACAGTTTGGTCAAATGGCCCTAGAGCCTGTGCAATCATGGGTGACCTCTGAATATTTTTCCTCTGCCATATGCTGTTCTCTAGACTGAACACACAGAAACACAGAATTTAATAAACGGCAGAATTACAAAGAAGCTCATCTCATTTTTAACTTCTCCACATCAGGCTGTGTGTATTTAAGTGTGTGTGGATGTAACATGTTGTACCCTATGTGTGCGTCTGCTGGCGTCGTGCATGTGTGTGTCCACGCATCTCTGTAAAGCATCAAGTGTTCATGAGTGTTACCACTGTGACTGTGCACACTTTAATATCCCAGCAGAAAAATAGAACATGGCTGATAAGAGAGCAGGGAGAACAGGCAGAGAGAGAGATCAGAAAACCCATACAGTGGAGAGCACTAGTCCATTGCAAGTGTGGCAGAGGTCACAGTCAATTTCAAAAGAAGCAGGTCTTGTATATTAGAGTCTGGAGAGATGGGAGACCCTCCTGCTCTCTATCATAAAGGGCCGATGCCAGAGCAGGGCCAGATGTGATCAACATGGACCTGCAGAAAATCCCCGCTGAACTGCACTGTTATTGCAGAGCTGATAGAACAATAGCAGCAGAACATGCAGACCAAGAACCCAGGCCCTCTAATCATTATTTACAAACCCACAGGAATCCCTTAAGTGAACAATGGAGTAGAAGAAGGGGGTTTATCTTTGAGACACAAAGGAATATGCTCCGTCAGACTAGACGTACTGTACTTGGGCTTTTTGATTGGTTCTTTTATTTGTCCAGTAATACAGGAAAGATAAATGAATGTGGAAAAGAATTCTCGAAACGAATGCCTAAGTGTTTTAAGTTACATCATTCTAAAATAAAGATAATATGGACAAAGTGTGGATGAGACAGATGTGACAGTGTTCAAACTAATGGTGTGTGTCCACCTTGTGGGAGTATTTCACTCTTATTGGTTCACTGTAGAAAAGTCAAAGGTAAAAAATCAATAGATCTAAGAAATATCCAATTACTACCTGCCAAACATTCTTTTCCATGGTACCATTTGCTAGTTGAATGTAGAATCTGAGCTTTGAACTGCAAAAGAAAAAAAAAAAAAAAATCAGGGATCAGTTTGAAATCAATTCAGCTACAGTAGTGTAGTCTTTTATTCTTTGTTGTGCTGTCATAGGTAATTTCACCATTTGGAACAATTCCAAACTTACACTCGCACAACTTACAAATGAATAAAAATAGCCTAATTTGACTCTTAAAGCAAAGGTATCTGCATGTAACACTAATA
>JAPTYQ010000019.1:32492275-32505173 GCA_029814465.1 Ostorhinchus cyanosoma
ATAATAATTATTATTATTATTATTATTATTATTATTATTATTATTATTATTATTGTTATTGTTATTATTATTTGATTGAAACACAGGTTCAAAATTATCTATGAAAAAACTACTGCCGCGCCATCCTTGAAAAGACTAACATGCCAACACGGATATTAGGTGATATTAAATACTGACTCATACACATGTCACTGATACGCTGATATATCAGTGTATCCATAATTGGTGCGTATGAGTTTATGTCATTTTAAATCCCTGTTTTTCCGAGGGGTAAAGGTGTGTTTGGTGTTTGTGTTGTTTATGGGATGTTAATGTGTGTCTGTGCATATGTGTGTGTGCTTTGACACCGCAGAGACACCTGTCTCAGTCTGCCATTCAGCGGTGATGGGGACAGCGGAGGGCTTTGACACGCTCCGTCGACATGACAGCTCAGACAGCATGGATGTTAATCTCTTCTAACTGCTCCCAGCCTAATTAAATCTTCCAGGGCAGCACACATGTGGAGACACACACGCACGCACACACATGCACACACATGCACACACATACACCAGTGCGTTTCTAAATTGGTCTGCGTTGTGTGTAAGTTTTAACGATCTGTTGAACTCACCCCACAGCAGTTTGTTTGATTCAAATCGTATAAAATTCTGTCTGAGACGGATAGATTTGCACTGATTTTAGACATTCTTTTACACATATTTGCGCACATTTGTTACACTGTTCAACACTTTTATTGGTTTCATTTTACTCCAGTTGTCAGTAGTAGTGTCACTTGAGAAACAAAGGCAGAACATGAACAATATCACTTTATATGACGGATACACACAACTGCTATTAAAAAAGCAATGATTTAATCTCCAGCCTGTGTATGAATCCTGTTGATGTCTATGATGATTATAAGTATCTGATCTACTGAAAAGGGGCTGTTGTTCCCTCTCCAGGCAGTTTTGCATGGCATTAAATTGTGCCTTGAATCTGACCAAAAATATGTTCTTTAAATAGTGTATTAGCATTGGTTTCATCTGGACTACTGGAGATGTTAATCAGTAAAATATGTGACATTCGGCCGAACTGAACTGGTTTGTAGTGATTTTGGGGAAAGTTTGTTTCAACCAAATTCTGAGGAAAACAAAAATCAACGGTGTTTTGCTCACATTTTTGATAAGAGGTGGTCTTTGCAGATGGAGACACAAGCCCAATTTCATGCAAAAATGGTTTCAGATTTGCACTGCGCCTTAGATCTGCATAGGAACAAACTCAGCCATGTCAACACAAACACCACGGTACAGTTAAGAATATCTGATGTAAAGAAAAACCAGAGGCACAAGAGTACCAGGGAAAAACCAAAGTGACTTATTGGCTGTAGAACTGAGATTTTCAAACACAAATGGTCAAAAATGAACTGCTATAGATAGATAGATAGATAGATAGATAGATAGATAGATAGATAGATAGATAGATAGATAGATAGATAGATAGATAGATGCCATGGTAGCTGAAGGTATAGGTTCAGTGTGTGATATAAGTGACATCTAGTGGTGAAGTTGCAGATTACAACCAACTCAGTACTCCACTCACCCTCCCATATGGTGGGCTGCACAAAAATGCAAAACATTTAACACTTGACAATAATACACTTTCACATCGGAGTGTACGTTCTATAAATCTGAAAAAAAAAAAGTGTTTTCTGAGCTACCGTAGGAAATGTGGTACGACATGACAGGTCCTGCGAACAAAGACCTGCTCTATCTGAAGATAAAAACAAGTCATTCTAAGGCAATGAAAACAAAATGATAAATCCCTTCAAATCTGAGACACTGGATCTGTTCACAACAGAAAACAAGAGCAGCTCCTGTAAGAAACAAATACCCATAGAGCAGATATTAGTCTAAAGGTAGAATACATATAGTGTAGTTTGTGAGTTTGATGCACATTTAAACCCTCAAAAATACTGTTAAATATGTTACGCTAGGTTTTACTCTTGTACTTGTCTTTTATGTTAATGTTTATTTTGTGATGTGACTTTTCAGTTTGATTCTCAGAATCTAACCTGTCTTGGACCACAGTGCTGGTCTCAGTCTGGATCAGGGCTCATTTATGTTTTATGTTAAAGACGCAGACGGATACAGACGGAGCTTTCGGTCCGTCCTCTGCGTACATTATGTATGTAATTCAGTCCGTTTTCCAGGAGCTGGTGGATTCGAACCCAGACTGAGAAAACTGAGCAGAACCACTGGGAACACTGGAGGCAGTGTAGAGATCTGAAGAGAATCATTTCCATAAATACTGGAACTTTTCAAAGAGCGATTGTGTGAGTTAGTGAAAAACTACTAACATGTTTATGACAACTACCTTTATAGATATCAACATTTGGATCATACTTTAGTAAAACGTCCTCTCCCTTGTTTGTTATGATCGACTTTCTTCTTCTTTTCAATAAACCTTACTCTTCTTCATGGTATTCGTCCAGTATGTTAATTAAGAGCGGCGCCCTCTGATGGATCGATTGGGAAACGCTCATTCCACTGCACTGGACACTCAGACCTATGAAGCAGTGATGCTCGACAAAGTTAGAAACAGCCGTACTTACTTATGGACGTAAAGCGCGCATAAATGAGCATAAATGAGCCTTCAGATTGAACCATGGTTGAGTTCATGTAAATTGCAGAAACTTTTCAACTTTTGGACTAATCACTGACAATTATAGGAAAATCCACAGAAGGAGAAAAACTCATGTTAAAAATGAGCTGAATTAACAACATCCTGATGTCAGATGTGTGGCTGTCGATAAAGACTCAACACATGTAGATGATGACGGTGGGATGTGTATGTCCTCGACCAAAACTGTGGTTTGAAAGCAAAACGAATCAGGATAAACCTAAACCATGTTTAAAACACGAAGCAGACTTTCATATATGAACATCTATCCACGTTTTGAATCCACAGTCGTGTCCTTTACACACGTTTTTCTAAGTTGTAGACCCATCCTCCTCTGTTTTTGTTTGTCTTCAGTACCTCCCCCCTCAGTGCTTCTTTCCCACCCTCCACTCTCTCCATCATTCCACCCACATCTCTGCTTTCTTTTCGTCTGTTGCGCTTTTGTCTCTGTCATCTCTCCAGTCCTCTGAGTTAAACAGGCCAAACAACTAGATTACAAACGGCTACGAGACTGAAGCTAAGGAGGAAGACAATCTGAATTTGTTGTGGATAAAGAATGAGGAACGAGGCTGTGCAGTCAAAGAAAAGCCAGTGGAGTCAGAGTAAGGCTGTATTTGCCTGAGGGGAAAAGGCTGAAAAGTAGCTCTCGCAACAGATGTGCGGGGCAGTAAAGTGTAATTGAAATGCCAGCAGCAATGGTCTTATCTCGCTGCTACAGGAGCCTGCTGCCAGTCTCAACATCAGTTAGATGTCATTTTACCTAAGTCTGAATCAGCCTGCCACAATCCGCAATCCCCATTCCTCTGATGCTAGTCAGGAGAAAAAGAGAGAAATGGATGAGGGGGAGGGAGAGGAGAAAGAAAAGGAGGGAGAGGAGGGTGGGGAGACTGTAATAGGATTTCAGTAGCACCCAGTTAACTTCCACCACCTGGACTTAGTTGGTAATTTGATATGGCCCATCAATAGGATTCATTTACCTCACCGCGGTATTACCATCGCCATTCATTTGACTTTTTAAATATATATATATATATATATTTATATATAAGAACCATAGAAGAAATATATTTATTCATTTCTGTCTCCACATTTTCCCACTCCTCCTGATCCTAATCACAGATATGTAGAGGTGGGAGGAAGGAAACGAAGGCTATTTTACTGTATTTTTTGTTAAGAAAGAAAGTCCTCGGTCCAGAGTGAATGGGGAATCCAGACGCCGTGGCGGTCCTCTGCGCTCCAGGCAGGGCTTAATGTTTTGGACCAGGCGCCGCCCCTCTGGAGGGAACCATAATGTCCTCCCAGATTAGAGGCTGGCACTCCTCTGAGCTGATGCCTTTTATCGGGAACTTTGTTGGTACAAACATGGGATCATCTGTGAGACATTACAGCGGCCTTATCTCCTCACTCTAAAGCATTTCATGAGTCTATGTGGGGGGGGGGTCCTACTCATGGTGGTAGTTGGACCTTTCTTCAAGCTTTTTGTTACATTGAAGTAATAGAGTATGTGTGAGGATGTGAAAAAGTATGAGGCAGTGTGTGACTGTAATCACGGCACAGTTCCTCCATCTGTCTGAATGTGAAGCACTAATGGATGTAATATAAATGTTTGTCTTTCAGAGGGTCATTTTCAATGTGGTCAACTTCTCCAAAACCAAGAGTCTGTACAGAGATGGCATGTCTCCTGTCGTCAAGTCTACCAGCCGTCCAAAATGGTGAGTGAGGCCAATACAAACACAGATCCTGAATAGGAAAAAGTCATATTTGCAGTTTACAGAGTGTCTTTATTCCTTTTTTGTACCGAGGAAACAAAGAAAAGGCACTCATCACACGATCTTTAAATGGACACAAATTCAATCTTACAAATGCATGAAACAGGCTTTAATATAACACAGTCGACCATCTCCAGTGGGGAAATTGCTTCACATTTCCAGAGTGCCTGTTGAAAATGTAAAGTTCTGGATCCAAAACTTTGCTTGAGTAAAAGTATGCAAGGATGTAATCGTAAAATGGTTCCTTTTATTCTGGCTGTGCTCATCTTTCTGTTACTCCTGTACAGAGGTGGGAAGTAATGAAGTATAAGTACTTCATTATTGTACTTAAGTGGAATTTTTAAGTATCTGTACTTTACTTGAGTATTTATTTTTCAGGCAACTTTTTACTTTTACTCCCTACAGTTTTGCATAAATATCAGTACTTTCTACTCCTTCCATTCTCAGAAGAGGTTTGTTCATTTTTCAAACTAAACTGATGTGACAGTACATTAAATATGTCACTTCAGAGAACAGGGTACTAGTACCAGAGTCCGGCACTGGTCCACTTTTTCCAAACTTTTCCGCTCGTACCCGTAAAGCTGAGTACTGCGACCTGAACTGGGATTAAACGCATTGTTTACACAGTAACTCACTTTTAAGGGCTTTATTTTTGGCTAAAATGCACAGAATCAATAAATCTCTAATATGTGCTGCTTGATGACGTCTGTGGGCGGATGTAAACAGAAGTGAAGCTCACTTCAAAATAAAAGAAACCGGCTGTGGATCAGCCACACTGAAATTAGGTGATCATCATTCAAAGTCTTGCAAATTATTTTCATCCACGAATCTGCTTTTTTTTTCTCTCTTCCTTCCCTCCTTCCCACCGGCCTTTTGTTTAATTGTACCCGTACCCGCGAAAATCCTTATGTTTTTTTTTGCCCATCTCCACATGTTTTTACTGGTTACCTGTCGGGTACCAGAGCCGGTGCAGGACTCTGGTCAGTACCATTCACTGTGGAAATGTAAAAAAGAAACTTTTATGATTTTGCCTGGTTAAATAGGTATTGTTTCATTAATGGCAAAAATTAAGTTTTACTTTTACTTTTGTACTTTATTATAATTGAGAACTTAAAGGGGTTGAATCAGTATTTCTAATTTTAAGGGAGTATTTTTTATACAAGTAGCTGTACTTCTACTTAAGTACAGAATGTGAGTACTTTTGCCACCTCTGCTCCTGTATTAATGTGTGATCTCTGCAGGTGTAAGTGTATTCGAACCACTTGTTGAGTGGTTTCATCTGCTACAGTCTGTGATATTTTACATGATCCTTATGTTTGTAGTGTCCTGTAGTGAACTGGCCTTCCCGTCTCTACAAGTTCCACTTTCCAAGGGCTCTGTTTTCAGCTTTGGAACACTGTTTTCAAGAGGGTTTTAAGAAGTTTATTTAGTTTAAGAGGGAGAAGAATTTGAAACTCAACCCATAAAGGAAAACGTCATCATTCCATTTATCACTAACAAAATAACATCCATGGTTTTCACACAATGAAACACTGTGAAAGTAACCAAAGCTCTCAGACAAGTGGAGTGGATTAAAAACTCCACATTTACCTCTAATATGTAGTTACATGAAAGCAACATGCAAAAATAAAGCACAAGTACCTCACATTTGTGTTTTAGTCCATTGTTTGAGTCAGTTACTTAACTTGCAGCACTGGTACTAGACAACAGGTACTGTTAAGTAAGTTGATAATTATGTGTAAAAGAAAGAGTGTGTGACATGGTGACGACAAGGATAACAGAGTATCTGCAACTTTGAAAAACTTTTCTTTCTGACCCAAACGTAGACACATACATTCCCACATACACACTCTCTCTCTCACACACACACACACACTCACACACACTCACATTCACCCTAAAGACTGATGCTTTAGATTTCCTGAGTGGATACGTCTGGGAGCATTAGCATGTGATCCATTGGTTGCCGGTATGACGGCTGTCTGATGTAATAACGGTTGACTGATGGATGCAGAAGTGTGTGTGTGTGTGTGTGTGTGTGTGTGTGTGTGTGTGTGTGTGGGAACGAAGGTGTGGCAGGAAGATAGGGGCGGGGCCGATGCAGCGGCGTTGGGGTGCGGCGTCTGCCAAACAGGCTGGTGTATCCAGTGGGGCGAGGAGGGTGAACAGGGTAGGGTGATGAAGTGTTGCCGTCCAAGAGGAGCCCTGACATCTGTCATCACTTGATGGAGGGCATCGGCAGAAACGCCAGGCATCTGCCACCCTGAGCCGCCTGCGTCTGCTAGCATAGCCCCACACCGACCGTACCGTAGCACAGCGGTCGCAGGCTAATGGGAATAGACAATGGGCACGACACCGTAGACAGGAAAGATGAACTGCTGTCTACGATACGGCACAGTGCAATATGATGCAGCTCTGCTCGACTGCCTCACTGTCTGTTTGGAGTCTGTAGTTGCAACTTTGCACTCAGAGTTCCTCTGTTGTGCTAGTTGAGATGTGTTTTGTTTCACTGTGTTAGAAACGCTACCGTTGTCTCAACCTGCCAACCATTTATTTACAGTGAATCTGGCAAGCACTTAATATAGAATTGCTGTTATTTCTCAGATGAATGCAGTTATAGTGTCTGTGATACTATGAGGAGGGCACTGTGAACCCGAGGAATGTCACTCTCTTACTTTTTTTTTCAACATTTCAACTTTTTTTTGCCGTATATCAATGGAAAACTTAGAACAAATCTGTTAAAAATACACAACGTAATAAATGAAATGATTATACATGACTTGAATGAAAGGGCAGTCCATGGATTTGGACAGTCTTTCAGTGTGCTTCTACTCCCACTGCCAGTACTCGGGGTCCTTACTGAAGTGGTGGGTGGGTGGATACACTGCTGCTTCACAGTTTGACTTGCTGTCTGTTCATAGATGTTCTTCTGGTTGTAATTAGTGATTATCTGAGTTACTGTTGTCTTTGTATCTGTTTGAACTGATCTGTTCAGTCTCCAAACCTCAGACTGGTCCAGTATATAGACTAGTCCACAGACCAGTTCTTAGCCTGGTCCGTAATCCAGTCCATAGACCAGTTCATAAACCAGTCCTTAGTCCAGTCATGAGTCCAGTCCTTACACCAGTCCATAGACTGACCCATAGACCAGTCCATAGTCCAGTCTGCTGTCATGTGATTGTCCTGTTAAATATTTGCATTAATGTACAGTTCAACAGCTGTACTTAATAAAAGGCCTTTGACTGTGCTGTTGTAAAGTACTTTATAAATAAACTTTGATTGACAGATTGATTGTATGTCATCAAAACAAGGAGGAATGAAGACATGAAAAGGTGATTAACATATAGTCTTTACATTTAGGAGAGGGAATAGGTTAAAAAATAATGACATTAAAGCCCTGTGATGAACTGGTGACATGTCCAGGGTGAACCCCGCCTTCGCCTGTATGCAGCTGGGATAGACTCCAGTGACCCCCGTGACCCTAGTGAGAATAAAGCAGGTTCAGATAATGAATGAATGAATAAAGGTAAAAATGAATAAATAATTCTAATAATTTTAAAGGGGGGAGCATTGCATAAAAACATGTTTATTTTATGCTTGTATTCTTGCGATTCTGATTTTGTTATAGTGAATCTTCTTCACTCTCTCCATCCTTTGCCTCTTTGTCAGGGATGGTGGGTAGGAAATAACGATTATCATCTAAGCAGTAAAGCTTTTAACATCCCTTCTTTTCTTTGTCTAATGCTTCGTATTTAAGGGGAAACAAAGTATTCCCTTTCAAATGAAAAATACATGAATATTGACCTTTTACTTGTTCTTCACAAACTGAATCCTTACCTTAAAATGAATGACTGGTTACCTGGTAGAAGTGAAAGTGGATAATAGGAAAAATGATGACTATTGTGCAGTAAATTGAAGGACAATTCGATACGTCGACATTGAGTTTAGTCCATTTGGAGTATTTTGAACAGTCGTGCGTACATGTGTCTGGTCTCTTCCTTCCAGGCTTTGAGCAGAAATGAAAATAAATTCTGATGTGACAAGAACATGAGGAAAATCACTAACATTCTTTGTGTTTAGGGCTGTGTTTTAGTCTGTGTTCCTCTCTGGATGATGGCTGTTTTCATGTGGAATTATAGTATGCATCTCCATTTTCCTATTTTTGGTTCATATCTATGAACTGTTTTCCATCAGCCGTTCTTTAAGAATCTTACATGTGTATGATGTAGTTAATAGTCCCTTTAGTTAGTATAAAGAACTGTTCTGTGCTTGATGGTGAGATATGCTATATTACTACAGTTTCAGACACTAGAAATTTAACTGACACTTGTGCCATGTAATTATTGTACCTCATTATGAAAAAATAGTCACTTTCTAAATAGTCCTGGCTTTGAGGTAATCTGTCGGAGGTGTTAATCTGAGCAGTAGGCTTTCTGGGTCATTTAGGTCCCAAAGCTTTTCTTAATATGCTAATCATGCATCCCCGGTCATGTTTATGTTCCAGTAAGCTCTCATAAATAGGTATTTAAGTGACAGACACAGCAGGAGGTAATGTTTCTGATGCCTTCTACATTTACCTCCCCAGGCTAATACTGCTTTAAACATTCCTCTCAGCACTGTACCATTGAAGAGACATCATGTCTGAAGCACTTATAGAGCCAGTTTCAACTGTCTGGTGCTTCCAAGACCACAGCTGACACTGTTTGTGTCCTCACAAAGTGGTCAAGATGCTTTTAACACAACCTCCTCTATTTGACTTTCCATGAGCACAACAAAGCCCAGACAGCTCCTAAAGTACCAATCTTCTTTTTGACAGTTACAGATATGGAATAAATAAAAAGGCAGAAAGTGGAGAGCCTTCGCCTGTCTGATCCAAACTCACACAGGACACGATAAAGAAGGAACAGAGAGAGAGAGGGCAGAGGAGGAAAAACACAAAGTACAAGAAACAGAGATTACCAAGACAGGTAGACAGGAAGAGGGAAAGATTACTCCCCCTGCCTTCCTCCCCCATGTCTGTATTTATCAAAAGAATCGTCAGTATTAGCCCAGGAGTTGAAGGCTTTATCTGCCCGTGCAGGTGCCTCATGTCCTGGGGCCCCGGCATCATTCGGTGCTGGAGTCTGCAGGGTTTGGCTGGTGTCGGCTCAGAGACAACCGGCGGATTACAGTCCTGCAGGACGTTCACCGCTACAGGTGGAACCATCGCTGCTGTCTCACCCATCTTTGGCTCCATGCCTCCATTCAGCCTCTAGACACTGTTCTGAGAGATATCAGAGCAGCAGACCTGGAGTTTCTGCATAATTTGACATTTAGACACATCTACAGGTTCACATTTGATATATAATGAGAGATAATCTAATTAAAAGGTACCGCGTTGCTTTGTGACATTGGAAAGACATCAAGGTGCAACAACTGCAGGTTGAAAGTGATGCAACTGAGGAGATATCAATGTAATAGAGCGGTGAAGTCCCAGCCACTGTGTGGGACCAAGAATCACAAAAAATATGAACGGTGGTCAAAGATGACAGACAAATATTTGTTTTGATTATATGTTTAATATTTTTTCGTGTGAGAATTTGATGTTATGAGTTACTAAAGTTGCAGTTTGTTGCTGTAAAGATAGTTGAGAAAAATTCTATTTTTATCTTTGGGTTTGACGACATAAAGAAGAAATGAGACCTGAAGTCTGGTCTGTGGTTCAGCTACATGACAGACTGTAAATGGGCCTCACAAAATGGTCATTTAGGTAATATTAGATCTGATCAGGTGGTGCTATCATTAATCGCAATGGAAAAGATGTTAAAAACCGTCAGATGTTCGACTTACAGAATCAACAGTTTTCATGAAATAATTACTCAGTCAGTGATCTGAGCCGCTTTTCCTATTGGACTCCATTCAGCAGATCAAAGCCATGACATGTTTACACCTACAGAGTAGAGTCATATACCTGTAAGCGACATATCTACAGTCATGGACCATCAAAAACATCGTTATGCAATCCAGTACCAACTCCTGTATCATGTGACTAAAACAGACAGAAAAGAAAACATGGAATGCCTAAAAGCACTGTTTTTGTCAGTACAATGCCATAGATACTGATGTAAGAACCGAAGTGATTTTGGTTATTATCAAGAAAATGTGGAAAATGAATAGATATCAGCTCTGAAATTAAACGACTGTGAGCTGTTTTTGTTTTTATCATTATATTTATCAAAACAAATCTACCTTTAGTTGGACCAGGCATTAAAATGACCAGAAATTGAAGAAAACATGGGGTGGTCTAATAATTGTTTTTCTGTGACTATATGTAAGTTGACAGTAATTCAAATTTAGGGCCAAAGGCAGGCTGCGATGATGACCACATTAGCTTTCCTTGTCTCTGTGTATAAGTAAAACTATGAATTATTTACATTTTTCGTAGTCACTGTTTATTTCACATATGTCAGCCTTAGCATTAGCTCCTCATCAGTACAGTAGTGTTCAAATATGATCACTTCTGGCCTCAAAAACCAAGATGGTGATGGCCAAACTCAAGGCTTCCAAATTAGAGTCCCTGCACTAAAGTATCCAGTTCTTTAGTGTAGTCTATGACACATGTTCATGGTGGTTTTTATTGTATTCCAGACACCTGAATACATGAGCAAAGAGTAGAAATATCCCCGAACTACTCACTGTAACACATAACATATATTTTAATGCTTTGTTGTAGTTATTATTAAAGTACTACTGGAGTGGACTCAAAACTTGACATTATTGTATATTTCTACATGGTTAAGAAGTAGCAGAATAAAATGAAATCTTCTTTTTAAAAAAATACATTAAATGTGTTACTTTGAATTTTTTAGAATTGGTACGGTACATTTAGTGGCCATTGATTATTAACTAACAGAATGGAGCTTCATTTTACAGTTCAGTTAAAGCTTAAAGAAGGGTAAGAAAGTGTTCGAGAGAGTAGAGTTTGGAGACAAAAATAGCCATATTTCCTTGTACGAGTCTGTAGGATGCAATGGCTCCCTCAGTGACACTATAGGTGCCAACCACACTCCCTGCTGTCAGCTGGTTGTTAGACTGCTAGAGCAAAGAATTGCCTGGCATACTTATTTTGTGAGATAAGCTAATTATAAAGTCAGGGAGCGTGGTGTAATGCAGCTGTTGGAGGCCAGAATGCAGCGGGGTGGGGTAATGGCCACCATGCTGCCTGAGACCGACTGCATCACCCAACAGATGCTTCATGCAGTGAAGGGAGAGGACGAATGGCACAACACCGACCCTTTTACAAAGACAGCACCTTATGAAACTGAGTCCCCTTTAAACCACCTCCACTCACTTGTTTTCATTAATAATGATTATTTTCAACACACTCGTAAATGTAACAAGTGGGAAATTAGAGGCTGCGATTAAATCTGTTTAGGGGGTTTTGTCTGAAAACATGACTGAAACTTGAATTACTGTTATTATTAAAAAAAAAAAAATCTCCCTCTTATGTCTGTTCTTTTTAGCATTTGTCATAATAGCTAACCTAATCCAAAAGTCATAGTTTGATCTTTATTAAAAGTCAGAGAGGATATTGTGACTTCAAAGGAACACCTCATTTGACATGTTATGGACAGTGTTTGAGGTAAATGAACTCTATTTTTTTTTGCAATTTTGACATTGTTGTTTCTCTTACTCACTAATCCATGTCCTCACATCATTCCCATCTTATTAAATCTTTGATTTATACGATATTGGAACTGTTCTGATGTGCGCTGTCTCTTTTAATTAACTTTCCACTTCTTCGTCAGTCAGTAGGTGTGTGGCTAAAAATAGCTACACCTCTAACTGAGCTAACAGATGAACAGTCAGAGTTGGAGGAAATGGGTTGCCAAACATTGCTTCTAAAGTTAGAACCAGCCAACCTTGATCAAGGGTAAATGCTTTTTTCTTCTCTTTTTATGGAAGGCCATATAAAAAACAGAAGAGTGCTTTTTAAGCAGTTGTGTCCGTAAAACAGACAGACAGTCAATCAGTCAGCTGGGGCAATTTTGTTTTCCTGCTAAAATCTTTGCTGTAAGCACGTGATGCAACAGCATGGTGAAATTCTATTTGGAGATGTCTGCCTCTCCATCGGGGTGTGTGTAGCGGTAATTGTTCTGTCAATCAGCGCTGTTCTGGCCTGCCTGCCTCCCTTGCCACTTGTTAAGCCCTGGCAAAGGGTGAGGGTGAGAAGAGGGGAGGCAGGGGGAGATAAAACCAGAGGATTCCCTACACTGCTCTGTACCACTCTTCCTGCTCACCTTTGTCTGCCTTTGTAGCGTGTGTTCTTGAAAGACATCTACACCGACCCAGAGAGCAGAAGACGAACTGCACCGCTTATGTTTTGTATATTTGGCTGTTTCAGTGCCGACAAATGGCATTAAGTTGTTTACAGAAGCAGAGCATCTGAGACTGACTGCCCTGACTGGTGGTGGTGGGGGAGTGGGGTGGGG
>JAPTYQ010000019.1:32505273-32515503 GCA_029814465.1 Ostorhinchus cyanosoma
GTCTCTCATGAGGATGGAGCGTCGGCCTGAGAACTGGACACAGACAGTGTTTAAGGTTGAGGCTGAATTACAGTAAGTCTCTCAGACTCCGCCCTAACCACAGTGAAGGCTCCGCCCCCTCTCCTCCGCTGCCACTGAGCCTCTTGCACAATTATCCACGTGGCGTGTCTTTTAATAATAGACCTTTTTAATTGTCGACTAATGAAGAGTGATGTAAAATAGCTAATAGCTTGTGCTAATTAATAGGGGAATTGAACGCTTGTTAATTAAGGGCAAACAGGACAAGGACCGGCTCGGGTAATTTGAGCAATAAAACCGAGACTAACAATTCATTTCCAAATGGACGACCCCAGCCCCCACCCTTTCCTTTACTTCTTTCCTTTACTTAATAAAATGCAATAAGAATTCAAATCACAAAAGTACACATACAAGATGTTCAGTGTTTTCACTGACCAACTTAAATTGTATTTTGTAAATATGTAGAAATTTAGATTTTGATGCCTGTAACACATATATTTTGTTGTTAACGCTCATGTTTATTTTTAATATGTAAATAATGTTATGAACTGGACAGTGTTTATTTTAGATATGTGTAGCATATTAGCATTTTTTTGCATCCTTAGAATAAATTTTGACAAGTAAGATTTGTTAAGTTACTTTGGGGAGGTGACATGGGAATTTATGGTCAGTAAAAAAGATAGGCTGGGGGGTTATATAAGTTCAACTTCATTCTGCTCCTTTTTGAATATGTTTTTCTTTTTTATATATTGTTTTTCCTTGTTATATTGGTTTTAAATCTTGATCTTCAAAACAAACAAAAGTAAAAATTCAAGTCAGAGACAAAATAAGGTAAGTATGGAATGGAAGGTGTAGAATGAGCCTCTGTGATGGTCTGGGGCTGCATCAGTGTCCAAATGTCTGATCTGCACATGTGTGAAGGAACTGTCCATATGAAAGCAGAGACATGTTTTCCTGAAGTCTGTGGTTGTTTCATCAGGACCAGGCCTTGTCCTCACCCCTGTCAATGATTAAAAAACAATTGAAATAACAGGCAGGAAATTAGGAAATTGTTACGCTCGACTATGAAACCTCAACCGTCCGTGGACAGTGCGTGCAGACAAAGCGTGCGGAGTCCATGCCGCTCACAGTACACGCCCAGCACTCCTGACTCTGTGTGACCCTTAACTTTCACCTGAACCGAACTGTTGGCAGTCTCGGAATTCATGAAGGTCCTCATGCACATAAATACATCGTATACCTTACCTATTTCTCTCTGTATATATCAGTGTGTGCCTCTCAGTGACATTTTTTTGACCCGCCTCATCTATACCCACAGGTAACCCACTGACCCACACATCACGAGTATGGATGTACGTCTGCAGGCGCTCATGTACATGTTCAACTGCATCTTGATTAGGTTTTATGTTATGTTTTACAGTCTGATTGACTTGCACATTGGCCATGAATCCTCTACCATGTTGGCGTGATCGACCCTTGTCCATGGTCCTGAATCTTAATTCTCCTACATCGCAGGCGTGTCCATTGCAGAAAATGAAATGTTTCATGTATTTTTTAGTTTGTATTATAAATGACTGTAATAGGCCCACTGTTAACTTAAAAAAGAATTAGGCCTGTTGAATGCTTGTTTTTTCATGAGAAGAGAACCCCCCCTCTCTCTGTTTTTTTTTTTGGCAAATTGCACCCTAATGAAGTGGACAACAACCACCACAAACTAAGGAATATGTCAAGTCTGGGAAACACCACAAATAGACACAAATTACACTTGTAAAAGTGCATCTAATGGTGTCGTCAATTCATAAATAATTTAAACGGGTAATAAAAAAAAAGACGTGATGCGACACTTGTCAAAAATCTACATTTGGTCATATTTACAAAAGAGAATTAAGGCGATTATTTACATATAGGTGAACATGAATGAGAAAATCATATACTTACATTTTTACTTAATAAAAAAAAAAGAAAAAATCCATCTCTTCTGGAAATGGGTTTTTATGATGTTGATATAAGAAAACTAACAAGTGTGTAACATCAACACAACAGACTAACAAATGTATGCAGTGTCTCAGTGGTGTGATACAAAAACGGGATGCTTGTATAGTATTAAAACACAATGTATTGGAATTAATTTATTCCCTTTGTAGCTGTTGAGTTATATTACAAGCAATTCATACCTAGTTTTCAGTGTCACTTATTTCCCACTTTGCTCATCTGAGTGTGATTATACTTGTTAAACGTGAGGCTAAATGAAAGGAAATACAGCCCAGAATTTACACATTCAGTGTCTTTCTCCAGAGACCAGAGTAGCTTTACTGTCTTCTTTCATCCATCTTTGTCAGATTCGCAGCTCTGAGGAGATACTTTAAGGTGGTTTTATTACTGGTATACGCTGCCTGCGGCCTTTTCTCTGCCTGAGCCTGTGTATGTGCATTTAATTTAAAAGAGAAAAAAAGATCCCACGCGTTGTTTGCTGCTCTCAACTACATTTTGTACTGTAGGAATCATCCGACAGTCTATGGGTTTCATATACGATTTTAGATTAAGAAAATGCTATATATGATGTTCCCTCTCTGTCAACATTGTCTGTGCGATAAGGGAGACAGACAAAAATCTTTTAATAAAAACCCTGCACAGGAGAAAGGGAGACACACATACTCACCTAATTATCTGTCACCAGTTCAAACCACAGAGAGGAAATGGAGGGATGTATGAATCTAAAAGGATATTTGGAAGAAGAAGAAGAGAGTACCTGATGGATCTGTGGAAATGGTTTGGTAACACTAGCTAAAAAGTAGAGGTGGTGTTTGTGTTTCCTGGTAAATACGTCCTTTTCCCTCCTTCCCGTGGATGCCTTCACCCTTTAACCCCTGACGTGCCTGTGGTGCGTGTTCTGAATGTATGATTTATTTTAAATATTCATAAAAATTCAACCTTTTACTCAATAGGAAAAAATTCAAAATCTACTGATAGAACAGACCTTGTTCTTTTCCTATAGACGTGCTCTTTCATCCCCCTTGCCGCGTTTTTTTTTTTTTCCAGCATTTTCCTTGTCGTTTTTTTGTTTTTATTGTTGTTTGCAATGTTGTCGTGATTTTCCTTGATTTTTTTTTTTTAACTGTGTTTTGACCATGTAACTGTTTTTTGGACTTCAACCAGGTGCCAAAAAGCAGCTGGACTGATTTAGAAAAAAAGAGCCCCAAAACAAAAACTACTTAGCCTGGCAAGCCATCTGTGTTTCTCACTGAGAAATCCATCTGGAATCGCAGGGCTTGAATCCAAATATGAAGGCGGGACTAACAGGTGCCGAGTAAACCAATCACAGGTAAGACGGACGTGACGCTTTTCTCAGAGAAATTTAAGAATGCGGGGTGTAATCTGTAATTCAATCCTTAAAAAGCATCCTTAAGTAAATAACCGACAACAGTTGTTAAGAGATTTGTGAACTTGGAACTGACTTTGACTCGCAAAACAAAAAGAAGTCGGTGTATTTGACGCATTGCGAAACACCCGCCCCCCAGACTTGTGATTGGTTCGGTATAGAATAGATTGTGTATATTTCACAGTGACTGACCCAATTCCAGACTGTTCTTAGTATTGAATACACTGAGGCTGAAAAGTACTGGGCCAAAATTTATCTAGTTTTAGTTGTTCGTTGTGTTCCAGTTCACAGATCAGGTTTAACATCCTAAATCTGTTATTGATGGATATTCTGAGTACCTTATTTAGTAAAATCCTGGAAAACTTCAATTCCTTTCACTAGTCGCTTTTCCATTGACCCTCAAATATCATAAATATAACTTGCACATAAAAATTCACCTAATGGAAAAACAACAATTTCGACAAAATTCTCAAGTTTTTGCGCTGGCAAGAGGTGGTTGCGAAATTGGTATATTATGCAAAACTGCAATGGAAAGACCTTTTTTCACAACTACTGTCTGGTGAAATAAAAAGACGGATGTTACAACAAACGACAATGGCGCGGTATGTGTGGACACACCAGGAAACCACATTCTTTTTTAATTTAGTACAGGAGAGAGGGGAAATATATAAAGATAATAATGAATATATCTGTAAAACATAATATTTACGTTCGGCACCATGTTTATGGAATGACTTCTCATGTCAGCTCGCGAGAATAAATAAACAAATCGTCGCATTTGTGATTTAATGGAAAAACGGACATTACGCACTTCTGTTTTTTTGACATTTAGTAAATATCGGTAAAGTTTTGCGCATATATCCAACGGAAAAGCAACTATTGTCTTTTCCTGTTATTCCACCCTGTTTTGACCCTAAAACACACAGTAAAGCAAAACCACAGAAGAAAAGGAACAGAAACAGCTTTTATGACACTTCTACACACACACACATTCACAGCAGCCTGTTTACCTGAAATCATGTCTCAGGGGTTAAAGGGTTAAATAAGTAGAGAAGGAGGAGTGATCACTAATCCCCGTTTCAGCAGATGAAACGATGCCTCTCACTCCATCTCTGCTTTTCTATTCCATCTGAGTCCTTCTTCTGTAGCGTTACTGCAGGACAAACCAGGAAAATAGATGGAGGAGAAACGAGCAGCGCCGGTCAGAACAATCAACAGCACGAGCTGCTTCCTTTCACAGAAACTCATTAGCATGCTGCCAGAGGAAGGGGAAGAGGATTATGTGGGAGAAATAATGGGACAAAATGGAACAAATAGATTAATAATCTTCTAGATGAGGATAAGGATGGGAGTGGGCTTGTGTATGTGTGTGGGTTTGGGTTTGGGCTGTGATGATACACAACAGTGTGTGTTTATGTAGCTTTCCTTGTAGCAAAAAAGAAAAAAAAAAGACTAATAAAAAAAAAGAGAGGGAGGAGCACTGCGACACAGAGGTAACTTGCTTCTGGCTCTCCATTCAACCCACAAATGACTTACCTGGACAGTTTTATGTTTGCCGGGAGCAGAATTAAAAAGGCACTTCATTTCCCCTTTACAGGCTGGGTACGCATGTCAGCGCAGCCCTCCCTGAGAGCGCTCTGATCTAAATGCTGTTGTCAGGCCAGATTTGGTCGATTGCAGCAGGCAGAGGTACAAATTGGTTGTGTCATCTTATAATGAACTAGGTGAGGCGTTGCAGTTTTTCTGCAGCCAACAGTCCCCTGATTACTGTACTGTAAGTCAGCGGCTGCTTTTACTGTAGGCAGAAGACCCCCGCCCCCCCCCCGCCTGCCGCCATGAACACTGTAGAATGTTCCTTTCTGTGTGTGTGTGGGGGGGGCAGTGTGACATCAGACAAACTCCTCAACAGCTCGTCCTTCTGTTTGTTCTAATGTGCATGTCAGCCCCGTGCGTTTCATTTGTGCGTGCTGTGCAGAATACGGCACCGGCTTTAGGGTCCGGGTGCTCCACCATCAGCGGCGTAAAGCTTATTGGGTGAGCTCAGCACGCCGGTGAGTTGACCCCCTGACCCCAACTAAAGGATTATGGGTATCTCAGCGGTTCCACAAAGCCATGCTGTCAGGTATTTACGGGACATATTAGGACACTCACAGGGACTGGATGGTATCTGCATTCAGTGGGTTAATACACAGGTGTGTGTCTGTAGGTGTGTGTTTCAGTCTGTGTGTGTCTGTAGGTGTGTGAGTCTGCATGTGTTGTGCGTCTATGTGTTTGTGTTTGTGTCCGTGTGTCTTGTTTGTCTGGGTTCTAATGAGTTCTGGTGTCATTTTTGTGTTTTCCATTGTATATTTGTATCCATTATTTCATCCGTTTTCATTGACTTTTTCCTCCACCAATGAGCTTCTGTCATCACTCCTGGGCAGGATTAAACAGAAACTATGGCATTACTGGTTTGTATGAAATGCCTTGAATTTCAGAGCAGATCCATGTTTAGGGATGGAGGCTTTCTTTAACACATTTACAGAGCCCTGGGCAAGCTTAAAACTTAAAACAGAATGGGTGATCCAACTAAATTCTGTAACTCTAATAATGGTCTAAACTCAACTGTTTCACCATTGATGAAAACATAATGACATTTCTGAAGCTAATTAGCATTTTTAGCCACGCGCTCCACTGTGAACCAGATCACTGATGTCACCACACTAATCTTTACACCAGTTAGTTTTGTGGTTCAGCAGAACAGATTTATGTTATGTTCAGTGAGTTTAGTCACTTTCATACTTTAGATTTGGAATCTATAAATAGGAATGGGATCAAAATGCAGGCACTTGTCTCACAAAATAAGCATTTAGTTTGTTTTAATTCTTATCAGATGGCATCATAATTTGTCTTTGGATGAGATGTTAGAGGTCATGTAGTTATGTTTGTTTGTGGAAATGAGCCTTTTCTCCCATCGGCCTCCGTTTAAACACAACAGACTCTGGTCTCCCGTCAAAGAAACTGAGGTCATGACGTGTTTACACCTCGAGTTTAGAATATTCCACCTTTACTTACATCATCTTTGGTTCAAACTCAGCAAATGAGAAAAAAGGAATGAAACATTTTGCTTTGTCTGTGCTGTCAGACTGATTCTGATTTGACATTGTTATATGACTACTGCTCTTAGTGCGGAGCTTGTTCAAATAAATTTCATTGCGTAGCTGACCTGAGTTAACTTCAATAAAACTGAATTGTGAACTGGTACCTTTTCCTGTTCCATGTGAACCTACAGAGATACACACACTTTAGCCGTTGTGTGAACATCCCTCCTGTTTTACTTTGTCCACATGTGGAAAGGCCATCGGTGCCTTTATGTTGTTGTCAGCCCTGCAAGACGCTCGTTTAAGGAAGATGGACACACTGAGTTTCCTTCCAAACCTCCACAGTGTTGGTTCTGTAGTGTCAGTTCATCTACTGCTATTGCAGTGACCGACTTAAACAAAAGAAGAAGGGAATGTATAACCGTCCCAAGGCAAAGTCCTTATTTATGGCAGCGGCCACGCAGAATGGATTTCTGGGACAGAATTGTACATCAGGACTTCACCAACGAGTTGTGGATCCAGAATTTCCGAACGACTCAGGCAGCGTTTACTGAACTGTGTGATGTTCTTGAACCTCTCATTGGCACCATTGACATCCCCTCAGGAAGCAGTTCTTCCGCTAAAGTGAGTGTCTATTGCCCTGAACAAACTAGAACCACCTGTTCTGAGTCCAGGGTCATAGGTGAGACATTTGGCCTGAACAAAACCACCGTGCACAAATGTGTGAAAAAGTGCTAAATATGTTTCCATTACACGTATGCACTGTACTCTATATCAAAATGTCTCAAAAACCACCTCATGACAGTGTAAAAATGTTTTTTTGCGATCTTTCACCGTTTTTACGACATTTCTGTTTCCATTACCAGCTTTCTATTGTGCAATTTACATTTTGTGGATTTCTGAGGGTAATGGAAACCCAGCTAGTGATTTGAGCGGTGAAATGGAGTATGAAGTTCTGCAGACGGAGGTCTAAAAACTCAGGACTGGTTTAATATTTAATATTAAAGCAGGGACCATCTGATCCCACCATTTCCTTCACACAGATATCATTCCCCCCGTCACAAGAGGTCCACCCCACCCATGGGGGGGCACCAGTAGTCTCATGATGCCATTAGTGGGGCGTGGTTCAAAGAATAATTCCTGCTCTATTCTTTTAGCACTGGTTCAATATATTAGAACTAGTTTTGATAAAAAATGTAAATGTACAAATACACTGACATGTGACAACTATTTTAAATGACCTCTCTATAGAAAAACTACCACCTCCATGTGACAATAGTGAAAAATCAGCCACATGAATCAGCCTCCCTTGGGAGCTCCCCCCACATGGTGCAAACATCCAATATTTTAGCATCAAACTTGCTGTAAGCTTTGTATTGTTAAAGCAGCTTGTTTTGCTAGAGTTGTTTTCCTAATGATCTGAGTCATCTAAGAGAATCCACAGCTGAATGGGCAGTCTCTCTCAGTCTAGATCTGAAATGGCCATTAATAGCAAAAATCCCCTTGTGTCACTGTCCACAGAAAAAACAGGATAAAAGCCTAAGCTGACAACACAGACGGTGGTGAAGCAGCTCAGCTATTGTTTTCCTGTAAAGACACTGATGCCACCCATCCAAGTGGGTGTGCATGTGTGTGTTTTTGCATGTGCTGCCCTGGGTGTGTGAGTGTGTGAGCGTGTGTGTGTGTGTGTGTGTGTGTGTGCGTGTGTGTGTGTGCGCGCGCAGCATGTGTGCATGGCTTCCTCTGTGAATGTGTGCATCTGTTTGTGTTCGTCTGTGTTTGCGTTTGTCAGCATGTTTGTTGACGACACTGTAGGACATCAGGGTGGGATTGTTCCGAATGTGAGGAAACAGCTCATCTGAATATAGATGGGTCCCATCTGGAGGCAGTTGGCTTTGGCCCTTCATAATTTTCTAAGCAGCTAAGCATCTGGGGCCTGCTAATGAAACTAAAGGCACTGGAAAGGGCCCTGGGCTACCACAGGCTGCCTGTAGCTGTCAGAAATGGAGGGGGGTGGGAGTGGAGGGTGCAAGAATGGATGGAGGGAGCCATGGGCCAGGAGGAAAGAGTGTGCTGAAGAATATCCAAGGTCTTAAAGAGACCCAGATGACTCCTTTGAGAGAACAGGCAAGACAGCCAAGTAGGCCATTAGAAAAGCCAGCCATAAAATGAAGACAGTGGTGTCTTTATTGTGGCCCATTAACTCAGATGTTCATGTGGTGGTAGCTGCACTACGTGCCACTATAATGAGCAATAGAACCATGCACAGCATAGAATGATGCACTGTTAAAAAAACACTCTGTTTAAGTAGAATTTTGTTAACCATTAGCATCAGCTTTGAAAAGCCGCTGCAGATTACCTGAACACTGGTGATGACCTATATGAGTAAATCCCACCAGGAGCCGGGTTCTGTGATCTGTCACAGTTCATCCCCACTATCATGTCTTGTCATCTGCATCATGCAGAGATAAAAAGAGTTTGATCCTTTTAAAAGAAAAAAGTGAAAGGAGGGACATGTTTAATGTGATCAGACCATATGTTCAGGTTTGTCCGTCGGTGGAACATGAACCAGTTCTTTCCAGTGTAATGAATTGAGACTATTAAACATACAAAGCGCTTCATAGAATCTGTTTCTGAGCATCTGTCACTCAGAACTCAGGTCAGGTTCTCTAACATTCAACTTATTTCATTCAGGATTCTTTCAACCTTGATGTCATCTAATGAACAAAGATGTACAATGGATTAGTATTGGAACATTTTACGCATTCAGCTCCACTTTTTGGCAAGGTTTTTTTTTTTAAAGTGTCTGTAAAAATAGTTTTTTGTTTTTCTATTATTTGTTGACGTACGCCGTCTGTTTTCCAAGTGTGGTTGAGTGAGTGGGCATTGAACATGCTCCGTTCCCTCACAGTCAGACTGTGTCTCTCAACAGACCAGCCTAACATTTTGAGTTTGTTTATCAGTGAAGTCTGTTTAAACAATGGGGAGTTTAGAGATGTTCGTTTGTGTTTATGTGGCTTTAGTGTAACCACGTGAGGAATTAGGACTCCCATTAGTTGTTTGCTCAGATCTCAAATGAACTGAGAACTGAACCAATCGTTTCAGTGATTTGTTAACCCAAAAGATTTGGTGTTTTGAATAAATAAATTGCTCCTGAACCACATACTGTTGGGCATGGTGTGTTTCCAAGGCTGAAGTGCAGATTTCATGTGTTCCTGCTCCAGCTTCTGTCACTTGGTTCACATCGTCTTACCTCCGTCCAATAACGTGAATGACCCTGAGCAACAGTACAGTCCACAGTGGCTACTGCTGGTGGTTTGCTTAGGGAATGAAAAGCCACAGGCCCTTTTTCTTAAACTTTATTATTATAGCACCTTTATTCCTCCCTCAGCCTGATTTCCCAGTGGAAATGAAATGAAAAAGCAATTGGCTCTCCTTTTTATTACTGTCATCTTTGTTTTCTGGCCCAGAGAGTGGGATTGCCTGATCTCAGAGAGTTGCACTTTTACCCCCCATTTGAAGTCACAGGAAGAAAAACAATAACAGGGAAAATAACAATCAACGTAATAAAAAAAATGACCTGTCAAAATGAGTGTGTTGAAAACTGGAGGGCTGCGAACACGCCAACACCCACCAGTTGTTTATGACTGGATGAGTCAGTCGGTGTCGGTGGCCTTCACTATCTGCCAACTCCCACCGTCCAGGAAAAGATGTTCTGGAGAAGATTAGGATCACAGACGGTGGGGGGTGGGG
>JAPTYQ010000019.1:32565354-32585108 GCA_029814465.1 Ostorhinchus cyanosoma
CTCCGGTACAAGCTTTTCTCGGGTAGATCGAGCAATAGAATAGCATGTTGAAAATGACCGAAGTTCCCCTTTAAGAAAAGCTAAAATACAGGAAAAAAAATAGTTTGGGAACTGTCACAACAGTAGCACTGGGTCTTTATATGTTAAGGCGGGCGAGAAGGAAAACTAAATGAATCACTGCATTTGACTCGTGCAGTAGCGAGAGGAACCTGTGGGCTCTGGAGCACCATCTGCCATGAGGCAGGAGAAGTGGCTGCCTCACCCACAGCCTGTTTTAGCCGCTTTTAGAATGGATCTGCTTGACTGAACAAGTAACACACGTACATTTTACAGACTATGAAGAGTCAGGGCATATAATCAAAACGTTTGAATTCATTTTGTTGGTGATTACAGACAGACAGAAACGCATTGTAATTGCATGGAATGCCAGCACAGTTTGTGAGAGATTACATGAACCAAGGTGAGGCAGAGCTCACTGCTGCCACAACACACATCTGTAGTCTGTAGTTTAACAGGAAATGTAGAAATTCCACCATTTTTAATTGAAAAATAATACAAATTATTGGAATCACATGGAAAATACATTTATAGAACAGATCAGTGGACAAATATATACATTTATTTTATTTAGACTCTATTTAGTTGGTCTTTTCCTGCTGACAGGGGTCAGTACGTCACAGATGTAAATGCTCCACATCAGTTCCAGTCCACTGTGGCTAGGACGGCAAGGTTGTGTGTTCAATCCCCAACTGGACCAGGGCCTTTCTGTGTTGAATTAGCCTGTTGTCTTCATGCTGCGTAGGTTTCCTCCAGGTCCTCCTGTTTCCCCTGCATGGTAAACAGGTAAACATAGGTTCATTCTCTTGTCAGTGCTCTTGATTGTGGAACTGATGAAAATCTGGAGTTGGTCCGTCAGTGCCCTCCATGCAGCTCACTGCTGCTAATCTGTTATGAGCTAATGGTAGATGCTGATGCTAGATACTTTATTATAATGGGTCGAATGTCAGACAGAATTTCAGAATTTATTTTAAACTTATGAAGACTAGTGGTAAAAGTAGTCGTTGAAATGTGCAGCTCAGCTCCATGTTTCTGTTGGAACTGTGTGACTGAACATGTTGGTGTTGTACGACTTCTGTTTGTGAAACTGCCGTAGCATCCCCTGCATCAGCCTGTTCGACTAAGAAAGTATACGGACTAAAAAGTCAACTCTGCAATAAAATTCCACCAACATTTCTGTTATTGAGTCTTAGGTTAGTACACATGACTAATTAGAAACCAAAATGTTGGAACCTCGGTTCAAATTTGAGCTAAAAGGTCAAAGACTGACAGATGGATGTGGACCAGGGCCACGCCCACATATCTGCATCCCACTACAGACTATCCAGGGTCTGGAGGGATGAATCCACTCATTCACTCAATTTTACAAGCCAGATAATCATGGTACCTCCTCATTCAACAACTTGCTATTAACCCTTACTTATTAGCGCTGGTAAATAATAATTAACAACACTCTATTATCATGGCAATCATTGGGAAAATGAGGGCCATGTTTACTTTGACGAGATGTGAATTTTCTACCAGTGGGTCTTTTGCTGAGGATGTGGTGATGCTGAGAGCCATTTTAGTGAAAGTTTGCACTCCTTGAGGGCTTTCCATTTATTCTATGAAGTTTTACTTCACTTTTACCAGACTGTATTTGTCATTCAAGTATCTTTGTTGAAACTACCTTCAGTGTGAAATAATTGTGTCCAAAGAACTACTGCGTGGGCTTTCAAAGTAGATTCCCCCAATACTGTATATTGAGACCACACTGAAGTGAATGTGTAAGAGTTTGTGTAAAGGCTTGTGTGATGGATTTGTACCTCCTGGGGTTTTTACTTCAGAGAGTGTCTTATTCTGTCATGTTTCAGCCTCATCAGAGCCGTTTCCGACCTCAGAAGGATGCCAACGGCCTGTTGTCTCTGCAGGTGTGCAACTCTCATCTCTCTTGTTACAGGAAAGTCCATAATTCACAAGTGTTATTGGTTCCTGCAAATTCTTCCCCCTTCTAGTTTGAAGATGCTACCAGCAGCATTAATCCCGGTTCATCATTTTTCCCTTCATGCTCGTAGTGCTACAGAGTTCTGATTACATTGTAGCAGAAACAGTGGACTTGAGGAGCCTAATTCATATCTTTGACTTTCCTCTTTATGGCCTCTGTCCTCGTTGGCCTCAGTTGAATTGAACACATTCCTGTGAAGGTGCAGTCTTATAAATATACTGTACCGCCACATACAATATACAGCAAGCCAACCAAATTACAAAGCAAGCACAGGTTGCCTAGTAACAGTGTCTCCTGAAAGCTTTGTTGCCACTTGATTTGCATCCAAAAAAGATAGATGGATGCATCAGGAATATATATATAAATATGCGTGTGGGTTGTCATGTTTACAGAAACTTGCGCATAAAGTCAATGCTTTGCACATGAAAATACATCCCAACACGTCACTGTTTGTTGATTGTTTTCTGGCTGAGTCGTATGCAAAATAAGAACACAGGGCTGTTGAAAACAATGAGCCTATCTAACATCTGGCATCATTTTAGAGTGCCAAGAAATATTGCCTCTTCAATTATTGGCGTAGTAACACAGAGGGAGTAAAGAAATATGTCATTCAATGTGAAATGTTTGCCAAACGCACTGACTATTTGCCTTAAATGAGCTGGTGGGGTTTGTGGAGCTTGACAGCAGCACGAGTATATTGGAAGACATTTAACCTTCCTAACAGTTGACAGGATGAACGTTTGACAAGCTGAAAGAGACAACAGTGAAACAGAAAATAAAAAGGGGTTGCATGAGTGATTGTGCGGGTGTGTTTCACCAGCCAGGCCTTGCCAGTTTGTGTCCTGTGTGCGATTGCCTTTGTGTGTGAAAGTGCTCGCAGCAGCTGTGATTGGCGTGTCCTCTACGCTTGATTGATTTAAAAATATAGACAAGATGTCGCCTGTATGAAAGCTACCAATTTATAAACCTTCATCTCGAAACTTCAGAGAGACGCCGGCGCCATCAAAATCAGAGCGTCGGTTTGTAGCTACCAATGGTTCAGAAGTAGAAAAGCCCAGGAAGCAAAGTGACACCTCGCTAAAGGCTGCCTGCTAGCTCTATCAACCCTCCTCCTTTTTCCTTTCTATCCTTGTCTTTTTTGTCCCTTTTTCCTCTGACTTTGTCTGTTTACCTGTCTCTTTCTCTATTTGTCAGCCTCTCTCTGCCATTGTCTTGTATTTCATTCTCTCTGTTTTCCTTTGCTCTGCATCTTCCTCTTTATTCTTTCAGGCTGTGATGCGAAGCTGTGGAAGTTAACTTGTCCCACGGCTCACTGTCAAAGGAATGACCTTGATGTAACACACATACGGTGTGAATTTGCTGCTCTGTTTTGCTTTGCAGCTCTTTGCATATTCTTGAGTCTCTGTATGTGTGTGTTTCTCCGTGTCTCTGTAATCACTGAATTGTAAAACCACGTGTGAGCCCGTTATCATCTGGGGGAAGCTTCTCCATTTTTTTTCCTCCTCATCCCACACAGTGATAATTCTGTTTGGGAACGACGGCACTGTACCACGTCAAGAGATGGGCAGGGGAGAGGCACAGGGAGGTACCATTTAGATAAAACAAATTGCCAGCTGCCGAGCTGGAGCAGCCACCGCTTAGATAAAAACCAAAGGGACTATGTGCATTACTGTGCATGTGCACAAGATTTTGTGCATTTTTCTATTTGTGTGCGTGACTGTGTTACCTAAAGCAGGCTTCTACCTGTAGTCTGTAGTCCCTCTTCATTTTTTCTTTTCTTATGAAGCCACACAAAGCTATTTTCTCTGGCCTATAACCATAATGCTGTGATGGGACAAGCAGCAGTAATTAAAATCAATAGCCAGGACTTTTCCAGTCTGCGGCAAGGTCACACACAGCCCAGAAGAGGGGAAAGACAAGGAGAAACAGGGGGAATTGGGATTGCATGGATGGGCAGAGCCAAACAGGGAGATATGTAAAGAGGTGAGGTGTCATCTTATTTTAATTAACCTGCACCTTGGAGGCCTGGCACCACAGCAATGCACCAGAGTGAGGCTGCGTTTGTATGTGTCTACATGCATCCGTGACAGTGTCATTGGAAGTCTATTCTGTCCTTTGCTGGTCACTTTCATTCACAGTGTGTTCTACTTCAAACACAACATGACTTGTCTCAGCAGTAATAGAAGCATTATGTTACTGAGTCCCCATTAGAAAAACTTGGAACAGTATGTTATATGAAAAATAAACAGAAGACTGACTGATTTATTATCTCTTTTTGAATTACTCTGGAGGTAGCACAACGGGACAAGTGTTCACATTTCACTGTGAAAACGTTGCTTTAGTAAAACATTCACTACTTTGACATGATGCTACTTCATTTCACTGAAAACACCAAGTGACAACGTGTTTTATGTGTCACTTTGTCCCATTTTTCCTGCAAATAAGTCTTAAAGTGTGAATCTCTACAGGATATTAGTTATTGCATTTTGTGTTTCAAGATACTCCACACATTCTGTTCTAGGACGAGTTTGGACTGGATCAGTCACCTGCACCCACTTCTCCCACAGCCAGGCCTTAGGAATGTGGACATGATGTAGTTTAATGTGGATTGGTTGATATATATATATATATATATATATATATATATCATAGTGATCTGGATGCTCCTCCTTGTCTGTTTCTTCTAACCTGGACACTGGTTGGTCCGAGATAGTCCCCGTTTCCACTGAATGCTGGTCCATCCCAGATCCACAGAAGTCCATGACACTACCGTAGGGCTCCTTTTGGCTCCGCCCCTGAAGGGCATTTGTATCTCTGGGTGTAGAGCTTGACAAGTTCTCACATTAATCCTGACCTATGTGGTTCTATCTGGTCTAAATGAATGATGGTTCTTGATGTGGTGTGATGACACCACATCCAAACAACTTACTTTTTTAAACATTCATTTATTTATTTGTTTATTTCGTAATATTCCTAAATCTTTGCGCCTGAAAAATGTGACTTTTGAGGATGCTGCAATCACCTGTTCACGTCAGCTGTTTCAAAGTTACTTCACCATTTTCTTTGGATTGTGTTTCATGCCTGAACCTACTCATCACTTACGTATATTTTCTAATGAAATGAACTTAATCAGACAATGCATTAAATACAAGTCAAGATTCTGCTTTATGTTTTTACTTGCGTTTTCCATTGTGTCTCATTTTTTCTGATTTGGGGTTTAAAAAAAAAATAAAAAGCTCTATATATTTTTGACAGTTTTTTTTTTTTTTTTCCCCTCTGCGTGTTTGTCCAGCTCTGCAGAATGAAAGACGGGGCTGTAGAGCTGAGTCCTGTGGGCAGGCAGGGCGTGGTGCTACATTAGTATTCTGCTGAGATAGCACATCCACATGCAGATACATTCGCCTTTCTTCTTCTCCGAAGGAATAATCAGCCCTGACTTTCTTTGCCTTTTTCTTGCTTTGTTTTACTCCCTGTCTAATAGAGACTGAGTGATTTAGTTTTCTGTTTTACTAGCTACCTGCAGGGACATGTTGGAGAGTTGAAAATGCGAGTGTGTTCACTATGTATTTCTATGCGAGTCTATAGCCTGGGCTGATGTATGAGGTGTCTGAGCAAACGCATAAAACTGTCATGTGTTTCCCTTCTGTCCTCGGTCTTCAGGGTGAGTCACACGGAGAGAAGTTGAGTCTGTCAGAGTTAGCGCAGAGCAGTTTGTCCTGTTTGTTGATTATCAGGTGCTGTTCCTATCACAGCCCTCCGATAGCATCTTCATCTGATCTCTTGCCAGAGATGCTAGCTCACTAGCCATCCCTGCCTGCCATCACACAGCCGCCGCCCCTTCCCACATATACCCCTATCAGGCCCAGATCTGCCATCGCCATGCTCTCTCATCTTCTGCTTATCTCCTTATTCCACCTTTCTTCCTGCTCCCAACAGCACCCCAAACCCACCAATCACTCATCATCATCTTCATCTTCCTCCTCCTTTTATCCGCCTCTCTCAGAGAATATGCCAGAGATGCTTCGGCAGCATCGTTGTTCCCCATGCTTGCTCCTGTTCCCATAGACTGTCAAGGCAGAGCTGGTGAGTGACAGGACAAGATGGCAGAGGTTTGGAAGAAGATTGGAAAACAGGAAAGGTGGAGGATGAAGGAGAAATAGAGGTGGTGCATACAGCCGCCTGCATGAACACTACAGCCTTTATATCATGTTACAAAGACATCTACGCTGCCGCTGGTAATATCTGAACAACTATATGTAAAATCCTGAGACAGTTTAGAGTTTTCATAATAACTATATGCTCTCTATATGCTGATTTAAAAAAAAAAAATAAAGATTTTTTTTATGTGTACGTGGAATGAAATGTAACGACACCCCACATAGTGTGAAAGAAATCAAAGCAGAATGAACAGTAAAGATTCTAACGTTGCCTTAATTTCCAAAGGGTTCAGTGACTTCAGGAGGCAGAGGTCCTGATGGTTTGTTTTGTCTATTTTTGGATTTCTAGTTAAAGCTGAAAGTGTAAAAATAAAGATACAAAATGTCAGAGTTTCTTTCTTCTTCTTTCTTGAGCTCTCTCCTCTCAGTCCAAATCAAAAGACTAAATATAGTCAGATGAACCTGGCTTTGTTCATGCTGTTTATTGAAAAGGGAAGACACTTTTTTGAGCTTCTATGATGCAGTGCAGTAGAAGGGTTCAGAATGGTATGTAATGGGCTCAGTTTTCTATACACATGGAAGGAATAGATGCAAAAGTGTCATATTCTCTCAGCCCGACTCAATGACTATTAATAATTATACATTTTCTTTCCCAGTGATGTTAAATTGCAGCTTTATTTGGATATTCACTCCGGTTCACACTCAGGCAGTAAAGCACCTTAAACTGCATAAAACTGCAGGAAGAAGGTGAAGTCCTTGCAGAGTCACTGTACAGAATGGTGACCAGCTCCCTCTGTAGATAGAAACACCTCAGTCGAAGGAAACAAAAGCAGAACACTTCACATATTTGTGGTCTCATAATTACGAGTATTCCATTTCTGCAATCGCTTCCTCCTAAATTCCCCTAAATCTTTCTTTGAACTCTCTCTATATTACTTCTATCTTATCTGTAAACTGCATGGACTTTTCCTATTCTCTTGGGAAAATGTGCTACCAACGTTCCACACATTGTATCCGGCGTAAACTTCAAATCCTCCAACCTCCTTTTTTTTCTGTACTAATGGATCTGTGTTCATTGCAGGCAGAGGCTTCCCCCTAAAAACGTCTACTACTATCGCTGCCCCGACCACCGCCGCAACTACGTCATGTCCTTCGCCTTCTGCTTTGACCGGGAGGACGACGTCTACCAGTTCGCCTACTGCTACCCTTACACCTACTCCAGACTGCAGCACTACTTGGCCAGTTTGGAGCGCAGGAACCTGCCCTACCTGCAGAGGGAGCAGCTGGGACTGAGCGTGGTGAGTCTGGAGGGGGCGGGGTTGTGTTTTACAGAGGCCTAATAGTTCTAACTGAAGCACAGTGGTTGGAGGGAGGCCAAATGTAGGTGTGTGTGTGTGTGTGTGTGTGTGTGTGTGTGTGTGTGTGTGTGTGTGTGTGTGTGTGTGTGTGTGTGTGTGTGCAGAATAAGGAGTCCCAGATTGGTAAGTTAGGTGTGCCTGCCGGTTATAACTTCAGCCTCTCATGTTATTATTAGGAGTGTTGCACTCTGAGATGACGGACTGTAAGCCTGTAGGTGTGTGTATGTGTATGTGTGTGTGTGTGTGTGTGTGTGTGTGTGTGTGTGTGTGTGTGTGTCAGTATAAATGCCTCTGTGTGTAATCAGCAGAGCTCTCACCTCAGCAGTAGGAGCTGCTGTATCATACACGCTGCCTCCAGTCTTGTCTGCTCTTATCAAATAATTGTAGGAGAAAAACTCATTAGAAATGCTTGAGAGATTACGACTTTTTCTTCTGTCCTCCAACATTTGTCAAGGAAAGCTTGCTGCGAGCGGAGCACCATGAAAGTACAGGTATTTTATAAGGAGCAACTGACCATAAAATACTGAAAGGACTCTGAAATTTAGAAACCATGCCACACAAACGGGTAATGATACAGACTCAAAAAAAAGAGAAAGAAGATGTCTTGAAATACCTCCTGATTGTAAGGTGAATAATAACAATGTAAAAGTGAATATTTAAGGTAATAATCTCAGTCACATTTAGAACCAGGTCCTTCACCGCAGCCTCAATAAAATGGAAACTTAATCCATCTAATCTTTTAAAGTGCTGCGGTACAGCGCTGAGTGAAATACAGCTACTGTAATGCACATTTTGATGTATGGGCCCCAGAGGCTCGAAGTATGGTTCAGTTGCACCAGCTATTCACAAATCCATTCAGAGTTTGCTCTAATAAAGGCCTTTTCTTAGTAACTACCAGCCAATGTACTTTCAGAGCAGTAAATGAAAGCTAATTTCAGCAGCACACTCCACAGTGGCAGCGTTAAAAGCTCTGCCTAAACTTCGGAGTCTGCCTTTAGTGTCGTCACTCCTCAGTCCCTGTTGGGCTGAGCTGTTGTGTTTCTGTGTGGAGACTGAACCTAAATGTCAAATATCAGTCCTGTATTTGTTCTACATTTACATCATTCTCAGTGGGAATCGATGGACTGTTCTTTGGAAAGGTGGACTCTTATTTTCTAGGAAAACTGCCAGTGTAATCAGTCACTATTGAGGTGACAGTTTTAGATACTTATGACTGTATCAGAGCTTTACTCACAATATATTTAATTGAACGGACCGGATTATCTATTTATCGAATATGTTTATATATACAGTCCTGTGTACGAGTCCTGTTCCAATATTCTGTTTGTTGGTTTATTATCGTTCTCATATCCACACACACAGTTTCGGAAAAAATGATTAGACCACCATTGTTTTCTTCAGTTTCTTGTTCATTTTAATGCCTGGTACATCTAAAGGTACATTTTTTTGGACAAATATAATGATAACAACCAAAATAGCTCATAGAAGTTTAATGTAAGAGCTGATATCTGGACATTTTCGATTCCACTACAGTGCTTTTAGGCATCCCATGTTTTCTTTTCTGTCTGTTTTAGTCACATGATCCACACAGGAGTTAGTGCTTGATTGCATATAACCATTTTTTTTGATGACTTTGGATGGTCTAATAAATTTTTTCCACGACTGTATACATTTGTCAATGTCTGTATTAGATCCAATCTGGATATATGTGAAGTATGAAGAGCAGGAAAAACTGCAGTTTCAGTTTAAAAACAGCTTCTATAAACCACAGTGCTCATATTTAGTGTGACCTCCCTTGGGACTTAACATGTCTTTAATCCTTTTGTTCAAACAATCTGAGATTTATTACATTAATTTAATGATGATTTATACCAGCTTTCATTCAACTCATGTCAGATGTTTCTTATTTTTTGTTCTACTTCATGTCATGGGGTCAAAGGTCACAATAAATAGTGACTTTAATCTTTAGAACTCATTTACTTCCAGTTTTTGTGCCTTTTAAGGCTGTGCACATATCTGCTGTATTTTCTTGTTTTATCTGAAAAAAGAGGAATAAATATGTATCATTTCAGTCCTACAAAAACAGCAAAACAAGATGTGGCCTAAAACGTTTGCACTGTACTGTACATGTCAAAACATGATGTCTCCTCATTTAAAACTGGGTGTAAATTATCAGTTGGGATTCTAATTAATAAGTGTGTCCATGTCAATGCAAACGACTTAAAGCTGATTCTCAGTTAAAGGCTTGAAAAAAAAAAAAATGAAATGGATAAACGTCTGGTACCTGTCATGTCATGTGATCAGAGTTGAGCTCAGTATTCACTTCTACAAACTTGAATTCAATAATTCAACAAAATAATCCTGCTGTTTTCTGAGCTGCGTGGTTCTAGATCACTGCGATGAAGTGTTATTTTTGATTTCAGTCAATGCAGGTGTGAAAAACTGTCAAGTCTAATTTTAATGTAAGCTTTCTTCAAATAAAGGCCTGGTATGTTCTTCAGCGTTTGGCTCTGTTGGAGAAAATATGGGTTTGATAATGTTAGAGGTGTTATAAGTAAGTCAAAGTAACCACTAAGCACTAATAGTACCAATACAAGAAATAAGGCTGGCTCCTGCAAGACATAACATCAGAGTTTTAAAATATGTATTCACCTAAGACAGATGAAAAACCATCCACAGAAGACTAATACCAGATCTGATGACCCAAAAAAACAGTGCATATGGTCTTAAATATGTAGAGTCTCCAGCCTGGGGCACAGCGTTCTTACCGTGTCGACGTAAACTTGGTTTGTCTTCTTCTACTTTTTAGATGGACTTTGATATTTATGGGATGTTTCCATGGAGAAATGTTGCACATATTTTATCATCTTAAACTACAAAGCACATGCTGTTATTTATCTGAGACAAACATATTGAAAAGAACCAAAGCAGACTCTGGTCTTTTCTGTCCACTTTCACTCCATCAGGTGAAGGTTTGATCATGAGGAGGGATTTACTGTCATTTGTCAGCAGGATAAATTTGGAATGCAGGTTCCATATTCAGACGTATGTACAGTATGAGATAAGTTGACATTTTCTTCATGTTTCCAGTTTGACTTGTTTTCTTCAGCTCTGTTCAGTGACTCAGACCAGAGCGGTTTGAACATTAACAGAATTCTTTAATATGTTCACTTACTGGTCACATAGTGCGACTGGTATGTGCTTCCTGTAGCCCACTGGAATCGTTTTTATTAGCTCACATGCCAGTAGGCCATGAGGTTTTGTGAAGGCGCTGTGTCCAGTGTTGTCTTTGTCAACATAGTCTTCATCGTTGTCTTCGTCAACGTCTTCGTTAGCAATTTCTTCAAACCAACAAAACTACTATTTCAATTTTTATAAGTAGCTTCTTTGGGGCAATGTCTATAAAACATGTTCACAGTTTTGAGAAATTTAGATTTTTATAAATTTTTAATGTTTTTTTTTTTTTTTCTTAAATACTTGGTTGGACGGTTACAGATATCAGTATAGATACTATTGAGCTCTGACGTCATATATGGTCTTTCATTTCATTAGTTGAGTTCTCCTCCACTGAAAGTACCTCCCACTTCTATTGAGACATTCATCTCCTGCATCAAGACCACACGACTCTAACAGAGAACCTGAAAACCTCACAAATTCAACTTAGTATTGATTCTTGATACAACCTGCCGCTCAGATACAGGGACATTGGCCCTATTTTTTTTTTCTCTTCCACATGAGGATTTTCACTGAACAAAAGGTGTTGAGTGAGATGCAGATACTTTCTGGACTCCAGAGCGAACACAGATCAGATGGTAAAACTGTTCACAGTAAAGTGGGCGTGGTCCTGTTCAGCTGCTCACACCTCCATTTACTCCACCGTTGTATTCTACACTGACACTAGGGAGTATGTTTGGAGACAGAGGTAGAGTTCAGGACAAAAGTTTCCTTCTGTATACACAGCAATAAAAATATGAAACAAAAAAACAAAGTTTGGACACACCTTCTCATTCAATGCATTTTCCTTCTTTTCATGATTATTTACATTATTGATTCTCAATGAAGTCATGAAACTATGAATGAAAACATAAGGAATTACGGAGTTTAAAAAAAAGTGTGACATAATTTGAAACGATAGATTCTTCAAAATAACTGCATTTTGCTTTAATTACTGCTTTGCACATTCTTGTCATTTTCTGGATGAGCTTCATGAGGTAGTGACCTGAAAAGTTTCCAGTGATGCTGAGCACTTGTTGGTCATCTGCGCTTCATCTCATGCCATTTAACTGACAAGACGTGTCCAGACTTTTGGCCTTTACTGTACAGAAGGAGTTTTGAAAACAAAATACATTATCAGCTGATTGACACATCAAAAAGTGTCTCTGCATTTATTTATAACTGCTGTGTTTATATTGGTCACTACTGATGCAGCTACAATCAGGTGTTTAACCACCAGTGAGTGATCCGAAGTTTGCATCATGGGATGTTCTACAGGTTGTGATCAGAGTCCGGGGGGACTTGTTTTCCATCAGACCACTTAACTACAGTATTTTGAAACTTAATAATTTATTACCTCCGCCAAGGAACGGTCTGCGCTCTCCAAGTGCTTTTCTAGTTAACTTTATAAGACTTTTTTCAGAAATAGTAAACAGCACATGACATGTTAGAGCAGGGATCTCAAACTCACAGCCCGAGGGCCAATCGTCGCCTGCAGGATGATATTTTGTGGCCCCCTACAGGACATCAAAGTTCAGTCTGACTGCAGCCCCCACGTCGTTCTCAAACACACCTTTTGGCTGAGCCTTGGCACACTTTTATCTTTTTTATTTTTATCACTAATGGCCTACCATAGATAGTTTTGTGACAGCTTCTGGTGACATTTGTTGTCAACGGTTGTCAAGGTAGCCAACCACGAAGTACCTGGAGACGTATGAATGTGAGTCTCTGGGTTGAAACCAAGTGACTAACTCCTGACCCAGACTCTACCTCCACTGGCCCCCAGGAAAGTAGAGTTTGAGACCCCCGTGTTAGAGCGAACCACGCCTTCACCCATTGGTGGCAGGGATGGACTCCACACACACATACACACACACACACACACACACACACACATGAAAATAATCAATAACATTATCATGTAACAGGCAAATAAGAATTCAAGAAAAGCCCAAACTCTAATACCACTGTTATTCACAGCGCAGTCTTCTCACCCTTCACATATGCCAGAGAAAACAAAAACCAACAATACAAATAGTGAGAGTCAATTTTGCCATATTATCACTGAGTCAAACTTTCAAATAATGGAATATTTACCCATTTATGCCAAATAGTTATCGAACATTTGAGGAAAATCCCACCTAGTTTTGGACATTTCCTTCGTTTTTATTACTAATAATAACCTTGATCTGTACCGCTGCGTTGTAGGACACAACAGTTGAAATACTCCAGCTGAGTTCTTCATGTGCAGAACACTATTTGAGCTTTATTATGAAGCGGCATCATTCCCCTGAGCGAGGCGGTGGAAAACAGAGAGAGGACAGACTGGGTTGTCTTGGCTCACAGAGTCAGTATTAGTATTCATAGTCATAGAGAGGGTTTATGGCCATATTTTTCTCTTTATGTTCCCTGGGCCTGGGTGGCAGACAGCCCAGCCCACCCTCATATCTCTGTCTCTGTCTCTGTCTGTCCCCCCCCCCATCTATCTCATGCTCATATGCAACTCTACACACACACAGACTTACACAGACTCACAAAGACACACACGGGTCAGAGGGGAAGAGATGAGGAGAGCTTTGTGACTGCATCAAAGTTTAAAGACAGACTGCTTCCATTTTCCCAGCAGTCTTTGCAGGGACACTACAGTAGCTTTAACCTTCTAATGGGTACAGTTATCTCATAAGGATGGAAAGAAGAGCCTGAGCCATTTTGCACAACCATTCTTATATCTTGCTGACTAATTTGTTTCCTGTAATTTATTCCTCGGTACAAAATCTCATCCATCCATCCAGCACTGGCAGCTTCAGATACTGTAACAAAAAAAAAAAAAAAAAAAAAAAGGTCAGCTTCTATTAATTTTTTACCTGCAGCTCTTGTTATCATAATGAGTGGAGGAGTGTTTATTTTCATTATCTTACCTGAGCTGACATTCACCAAAGCAGAATGAACTGAATTTGCTGGGTTGCATCGAGCCAGGCTGAATCCACTTCAGTTGAGATGCTCTAGTAGAAAAGTCAGTTTAATTGAGAGGGAAAAAAAAAAAAAAAGAGAGAGAGAGAGAGAGAGAGATTCATCATGACAGAGACAGGAGCAGAGATGTAACAGTTCTGTGGTGAATGAAAAGGGCAAACCAGGAGGATTTGAATATCATTTCCACATCAGCCTCTCCATTCTCTTCACTTTCACTTCATTTTTCACTGCCAATTGAGACTTTACAAGAGTGGAGAGTGGAATTCACCTGTTCAGGAAACTTTCTCATCTGCATTTCACAGCGGGTGGGAACTCCCCCACCCCCCACAGTTTTCCCAATGAAAGCAAAGTTTTTTTGATTTTTTTTTTTTTTTCTTCTGCTCATCATCTAACATGACATCTAATATTCACAGCCTGAAAACAGAAGGACAAAGCCGAGTGGTGATTGGTTACTTGTACAGGTATTTCGGTTTTTGTTTCATTCTAGTGGCTTATGTTGTTTTTTTTAACATGTCTTAAGACACTGTGTCATTTCTGCGGCTGAGGCTGTCTCGGTCAGAATAATAACAGTAAGTAGTCTGAAGACGCTGACACCGCTCGGAATCCTGGAGGTTGAAAATCTGGATGATGTGACTTGGGCAGAAGTCATGTTTATATATGAGGTTGTGTCAAACAGTGTCGGAGTAATATCTTCGTCAATAGTAAAGTTTTATCCACTTTATGCTCAGTGACATTTATTCATGTCACAGTGTTTCATTGTAGTGGAAGAGTCAGTCGAGGAATCAAACAGGCAAGTACTGAGTCAGAAATAATGAAAGAAGCTCTTGTTTCCAACAAAAGGACACATTTCACATTCCCTTCAGTTCGATGGAAACGTGTGATATAATCTAATCTCATAGACCCCCGTGTTATAATCAGGAGCTTTAATGCTGTAATGAACATGTTTACAGCCTGGTGCAAAGATAACTGTAGGTTTCCATAGTTCATTTACTCCTCTGCAAAGGTGAACTATGACATAACTCAAAGGTTTAGAACAGCCACAGTTTTTGTGTTGCATCTTATTGCTTTAATCCATCTGTCATTCTGTCATGAAGTTTACTGGAACCTAATTATAATAACCAGCACAACTTCACTGCATTAGCAGATGTTAGCATTAATTCATATTGAATTACATGGTCTTTCAGCTAACCTGCTAATTAAGGAAGCACAAGAAGCTGTAATTAATGTGTTTGCACATTTCACAAGTTGAACTTTACTCTGATCAAACAGTGTGTTAACATTTATAAAGTAGCTGAAATGACTAATAGTGTTCCTCATACTGTGGATTGTGTCAGTATTTTCAATAAGTTCTTGGGTCATCCCTCCTTCCCCTCCAACCTCACCCTGTTGTTTCTGTAAAACTAATTTGATAATGTGTGCGGTGCATATTGAGGCTTTAAAACTGCTCTTCAAAATAATCATTGTCATCACGGATGTTTTGTTCAGTATTCTCATACAGTCTGTGTAAAGAAAATACTGTTCAGTCAGATGTGTCTATTGTACTTACATCCCAGTTGACACCGTTAAGTTAACATGACCTTGAGCTTTGACCTTTGACCTCTAAAGTCTAAAGTGTAAGCCTGAGACCAAGTGAATATTGAAGTTCACATCGACCTTGGTGTTTGGCCTCTGGAACCTGATCAGTCAGACTATGGGACATCTAACAGTTTTTACTAACATGATAAATAATCTTGTCATGTATGTTTTTCATCAGTTAAATAACGTAACATTATAATAAGGTTTTCATAATGTCCCAGTAGAGAAGCTGCTTTTCCTCATTGGAAAGATTGTTTTCCTCATTTTTATTCCACATGCATGACTTCTCAGTGTAAGTATACTCCATTTCTCTGACAGTATCTGAGTAACGCTCTCTGTTTGTCCCCCTGAGGCGTGAACGTCCACAGAGACACAGAGACAACACATGTTTGACCCACTACAGCACTAACAAGCCTCTTTGAAAAGATGTCGACTGCTTCCTTCTTTCAGACTTTTGCCTCGTCTCTTGTTCAGTTCTCCAGTTGTCTCCTGGCCATCTGGAACTGAAAGCACCCCATTTGCCCACCTTACTGTTGACGAAGCAGTTTTTCTTTCTTGTCCTTTTTTCGTCCCTCTCCAGTAAGCTGGAGTTGCAGACTGGTAGCAATTTGAGGTTTTTTTCCCTGTGATGGTGTGGGGCGGCGGGGGGGGGGGCAGGACTGTGACACTATTAGTCACTTCTGACACAGCACAGCCTCTGCCTGGAGACCAGATGGACAGAAAGTGTAAATGAGAGACGAGAGGGTGTGACGGTGGACGGGCCACTGACCAGCCTGAAGGTTGAAAGACACCGAACCTGAACCAGAAGAGTCCTGTACTGTGAACACGGACCAAAAACACACTGCACGGCCTTTAGCTTTGATTACAGGACACATTCTCTATGGCATTGTTTATGTCGTATGATACATATGCAGTGACATAAGAAATATCACTACGTTCCAGGATCAGAATAATTTCTGTCTGAGACTTTCTGTTAATGATGAGAGAGTCAGATCAGGTCAAGTCATCCAGAGACCTGAACCCCACTGAGACTCTGTGGTGTCAGGTCCATGTGTGAAGGTGATGCCTCCTGCCGTTAAATCGCTCCTTTACAGTTTGACCCTGATGAATCTGCACGTTGTCGTCTTGGAATACGTCTGTGTCATCAGCGAAGAAAAGCCCCGGTCATTCGGTTTATTCAGGTTCATCTGAGCTCACTTTATGAACACAGAACGGGACTGACCCCAGACCTGAACCAGCTGAACCCACTCCACATCAGAACACACACCCCACAGGCTTGGACTGCAGGCACTAAGCATGATGGGTAATCACTGGAACAGGGTCAGTGTGGACTCACCAGACCACAACCGTGGGATTTGCCTACTGACAGTATTTTAAGAAATGAGAAGCTACATCTATTAAAGGGTTAAAGAACTTATTGCAGCTGGAATATACGAAACACTGCAGTAATTATGGAAGGATCTGGAACATTTACTGGGTTCAATCCAGAGGCTGCAAAAGTATACACACCTTTTATTCATGTAGTACATATATGTATGAAAAATGAAAATAAAAACTCAAAACTGAAAAAAATCCAGGCTCTGAATGTACTCAGAGTAAAGTAAAAACAAGAAAAGTAGGTCAAACAGTAGCTATAATAATAATAATAATAATAATAATAATGATGATGATGATGATAAATAGAAGCACATTTGTTTCAGCTGTTTCTGTGCAAAGGAAAGTAAACCCTCTGTCTTATTAATATAATATAAAGATTATTAAACGAATTTCCAATAGAGTAACAATATACTGAAATAATTAGGATCAAATATTTCTGTTCAGAACAGTCTTGATGTCAGGAAGACATGCAGTGATACTAAATAAAAATAATAAACATTTCCCCTTAAATGTATTTAAACTATAGTAACAAGCCTATTTCCAAAACATTTTTGTTAAAATGTGGTGAATAAAACCAAAAAGTTGTTTGAAAAATAAGTATTCAATAAAGGAGTCGTACCTAAAAACTCTAGTTATGTTACGTTACGAAGTTTCCTTTGGCAAATTTGCTTTACCAAAGGAAAAGGCAGCTTGACTATCATTCTGCTGTTATGATGCTGGACAAGACAGATAAAAAAAAACAAACAACACTGTGGTGCCGTCCACCTGCAAACTATCTGTTCTTTGTTCGGTATCACGTCTGCATTTAAGGAATGTGGATTTGATTTGAGTATTTTCCTGGTCTGGATAAGTATATAGAAAAATAATAGTTTTTTTATTTGTTTGTTTAGTTTTTTCACCCCTGTTCTATTTTCAGATAGAATAAGTTAACGGTCCAGACAGAATATGTTTTAATGGTGTGCAGACGCAGACAGAATGTCCAGGTCTGTGGGAAATGGACTCCATGTTTTGGTGTTAATAGATGTGTGTGAGCTCCAGTGACTAAAGTCTGGGACAGTATGGAACTTTGAAATGATAATGTCCAGGAACCGAGTATTCTTTGAGTTCTTTTTTTGTTGAAATCTCAGAAATCTAAGTAAGATTATGAGAGATCACTTGTACAGTGTTGAGCAGAAAGCAGTGGTCACTGTCAGCTGCAGTGACTTAACATGACTTAAAGTGTTGTGATTGAATTTTAGAGCTAATCCTGTGTGCTATCAGTGTTCAGGTACCATGTCTGGGTGTCTGCTCAGTGGGAGTGCAGTCTCCAACAGATTTTTTTTCTTTTTCTTTTTCTTTTTTTTTTCTTGTGTGGAGCCAGAGGAGGGAAGTGGAGTGGAGTGGGCACTGCAGCTGTATCTGCCTGGTTGCCTCTCTCTCTCTGTCCTTATCTCTGTGTTTGTACACTGTGTGCCAAGATCCAATCAATAGCCACTCCAGCCGTGGAGAGAGAAGGTCAGCAGCCACATTGGACGAGTCGGGTCAGACAAACTGATGGAGACACAGGAAACACAGAAAAAACAGGAAACACAGCACAGACCGGCCACGTCACTGCTCCAATGTTACACCTGCATGTTCTTTATCACAGTTGGTATTTCATTATTTCCCCTTTACAGCTCCACCATGTTTTTCTCGGGCCTGAACTTAAATATATAATAAACAATATAAAGAGTCTTCTATTGCATTAGGAACCTTACTCCATCCCCATTAAGTTCTAAATATGTGTAGTGCTCAGTGACTGACACCATTCATATCTTTCCAACAAAGATTTAGCCCATCTTACATTGTCATCATGATGACATGTAACATCATCCATTGTGATGAAGTGCCAGTTTTAATTACCGTTAACTAATTAATGCCAGCCTCTCTCTGAAGGCAGACGCTGAGAGCTCGGTTCTCGACAGTGGAGACGTTGTGTGAATGGCTCTGATTGGTTTGTAATGAAGAGAGTCCTCCAACACCTGAATAACCAATGGGCCGTTGGTCGGGAGGACACGGCTGCAAACTGAAGCATCATAATCATTTCAATTTGTATTTATTTATTTATTTGTTCACTTATTTGAATAGTCACTACACTGTTGTCAGGTTTTGTGTACAGCACTACATTTTTTATGTTAATCAGCTGAGAATGTGCTACGCATTGTGACTTTAACCATTTATAGGGCACTCACTGAAATACTCTGAAATTCCAAATTTCCACCTTTGTATATTACTGGACATCATCATCTCCCTCCTCTTGCCATGAAACATCTGAGCAACACTTTCTAAAAAACAAAGACATGCAATAAAATAACTATTATAAGGTCATAAACTGATAAAAATGACTCATATTCACTATTTAAAGCTTCAAAATGTCTATAAAATCTCTCTGAGTTACTGTACAGTGGGATCAAAACCAACATGCTTCTTGACCTCAATGAGGCACAGGATTAGGCCCATATTTAATGTCTGTGGAAATGACCAAAAACAGTCACTTGCCTGATAAATCGTTAATGTTAGGGCCTTCTGTAAGTGGAATCAGGAAAAAGATAGTTTTTTTTTTTTTTTTTTACTCATAAAGACCCAAACAGCCACTGGCGACTAAAACCATCTACTGATCTGAACTGTTTAAAACCTGTTAATCCATCAATCCTTTCAATACATGTCAATAATCGGTGTAAAATAGAGTTTATCATCTTTTCATGGTCATCAAATAAACACTGTCATCTTCTACAACTTCGATTCACCAGTAAAACCCATGGAGTCGGATCAATGACAGCAGTTAGAGACACTTGTTTTATGTTCAGGTAATGAGTTTTTTGCTGATATAATAACCTTCAACTTTAACCTGAGCTTTAATGAACATCTACATGAACCCTGAGTTTTTTTCTTTGTGTTCCCGTACCAATGAACCAAAGTCCCATCATGTTCCCACATGTACTGTTGCAAAATGTATGATGTCTGAGTACGTCTTATTGTATGTGCTTGAATTCTGGACTGTATTCCTGGAATCTTGTTTGGTGCCTGAGGTGGGCAGCCTGTTAC
>JAPTYQ010000019.1:32590496-32596578 GCA_029814465.1 Ostorhinchus cyanosoma
GGAGAGTTATAGTTAGTCAATAATAAACATCATTCTACATGTTCGTTTTAACATTAGAATTGTTAGACCCAACATCTGTTTTGTCTGCTCTGGATTTTATTTCAGATCAGTTTTGACAACTGTAGGAATACAAATACATATGTGTTAGATTCATAGATTGATTCATTACTAACTTTAAACTTCATTCTGCAACTCACTGGCAACAAGAAACATATCATTTCATCATTTTAATTTGTAATGTGTAAGAACATGGTTGCTGTAACACCTTTGTTGTGTGTGTATTCTGTCCTCGGTGTTGGTTTGGTTTTGATTCACTTCTGTCTCCGTCTGTTTATGTTTTCTTGTCTAGAAAATAATTTCAGAGAAGAAGAAATAGACCAGACAAAGTTTAGCATAATGTAGAGTTACACACGTTAGCCTCGTAGCATAATTGTCTAATGCCGCATTTTCACTTCATGGAACTGGCTCGACTCGACTCAGGCACCAGGTTCTGTTCCTGGAGACCGTTTCCGTTACAGGATACAACCGATTTTACAATACTTGAACGTCATAGCAATGTGGCGCATAACTTCCATGATGCCTGCTCAGAGAGTTGCTGAAAAACTTGTTGCTCGTCGCATGCTGTCTCATTAAGCTCACGCTGAATTTTTTCATCAGCCACCAAGGACAGAAATGTCTGAACTGTCACCTATGGCCATGAGGTCTGGGTAAAGACCAAAAGAATGAGGTCGCGAGTACAAGCCGCCGAAATGAGTTTCCTTTGTAGGGCAGCTGGACTCAGCCTTAGAGATAGGGTGAGGAGTTCGGACATCTGGGAGGCTGCTCTTCCACATCAAGAAGAGCTTGTTGAGGTGGTCTGGGCATCTAGTGAGGATGCCTCCCTTGTCCGTCTGAGAGTCGACCATGGGGGCAGACCCAGGACACGCTGGAGGGATTATATCTCTCGGCTGGTCTGGGAACGGCTGAGGCTGCTGCCCCTGCAACCCAGACCCAGATAAGTGGGTGAAGATGGTGCTGCGTTAATAATCAATATGATATTTATCCCAATATAAAAATATATTATGGCATTTGTCAGTGTTTTGTAGCCCAGACCCCTGTTAGAAAGGAAACACTTGAATTTAGCATGTCCCAGTACTTTTTGTCCATACAGTGTATGACTTAGGTGATTCGGAAATAAGGCTAATGATGTGTTGGACGGTGACTGATTAGATGATGTGATACCTAGGCTGCATTGTTTGTTTTTTGTTAGATTTAATTTTAGCTGCAAAACTAACTGTGTTCATGTGACAGTTGGAATGGTAGTGATACCTGTGGCATTTCACTACTGTGTCCCAGTTCCCAGTACTTTCTGAAAAGCTAGTCTCACGTAGCTGCTACTACCGTATCAGTACAGTGGAACTGTGCCAGCACTTGAACAAATGTTTGACTGAACCCATTATTCTGGTGGAATTGAAGAAAAACTCTGTGGTTTGTTTGTGTGAGTGTTCTTGTGTGGTGTTGAGCCTTAAATAGGGGGGGAACTTGTTTTGGTGGTATTCTCGCATGTGGGCGGGGCCTGGTTTGCTGTATTGCATAATCAAAGTTATTCAGTCGAAGTTATGAGTTTTCTATTCAGCAGGTAGTTCCTACTTACAAGGTTGATGTTATTTCAAGTAGCGAGGAGGACGAGGAAAACAGAAGAGAGTGGAAGTGGAAATAGTCAGTGACAGGATTATCCCGACAGAGAAACTCAGAGTCAGAATACTGCAGGTGACGTAGGCAGAGGAATGCATCTAGTCCAGGCTTTCACCATAAAATATCACCACAAGTATGTCTCATGAGCACAGCCTCCACAAATAAGCATGTTTTTCACTTAAATGTGGACCAATAATGATCACATCTGAATGTTTGTCAGTATCTGTATTAGATCCAATGTGGAAATATGTGAAGTATGAACGGCAGGAAAAACCACAGTTTCAGGTTCAAAACAGCTTCTATAAACCACTGTGGTTGTATTTAGTGTGACCTCCCTTTATACTTAACATGCTTTTGACCCTTTTGTTCAGACAATATGAGATTTATGGCATTCATTTTCTGATGTTTGTAATTGTTTGTGCTGTTTCTTGTCATGGGGTCAGAGGTCACAGTAAATAGTGACTTTAACATTTACAACACATTTCGTTCATTTTTTTTCCTGTTGTTGTTGTATCTGAGGAAAGTGAGAAATAAATGTGTAGCTTATTTCAAGCCTGAAAAAATAACAAAGCTGAAGGTGGTTAAAGGTGTCCTTTGGTTTAGTTCACAGCACTATTTCCTTTCACGCTGGAATTTTACACAGACCGAACAGTTGTGTTATATCTGTCTAGTTGTCATCATTTTTACGTCCTCCTGTAATTGATGTTTATTGACTTATACACAAATGTATGTGCCATCTCCGTCATGTTGTCTGCTCATTTAAAACTTCATTTTCCACTTGCTTTTCTCCTTTTTGTTCATTGGTGGCTTAAGTCTTGCATAACTTCCCATAACTGATCCAAAACACAAACCCTTACAGAACATTTTTTCTCTCCATAAATGAAAACCATAAACTATGGTTCAGTTTGATCCAGAAAACTTCTGTTGGTCGGACAGTTTGGTTCCTTGGTTTGGTGAATGAACTGAAAGGTTTAAAAAGTTCACCCAAATGTAATAGATTTGAAAGTAAAACTAAAATAGACCAATCAATTACTGATTATTACACTTTGCAGACCCATTAATGTAAAGTCATTAGATGCCTTTACCTGACATAATCCTCCAGAGTAAGAAAAGAAATGTTTTCTCCTGCCACTGCACAAATTACTTACATTAGTTCAGGCTTGTTTTGGAATTTCTATTATTAAAAGGTCCAAAATTAATTTTCTTACTTTGGGCTTTACTTATAATACAACATAAATGTTACTTTCCAAGCTGCTCTTTAAGTGTGTGTTTGCTACACAATCTGCACACACTGTATTGTGTGGCTGCAAGCTACTTTATATGTTGCATGTATATTGGTTTCTATTTCTGCAGGGTTATATTACTCTGAATCCTAGATACAGAGGATTGATCCAAGCCCATATGTTTAGCGATAAAGCAGAGCCCAAAGCCAAGCATGACTGACACATCATGGTTAAATGCTATGATTGCAGACTTTCTGGAGCTTTATCCTTTGCCTACAGTTATACACTTCATACTCAACAGCTGCACATGATAGGAATTCTTTATGAGCCAGATCAGACATCACATGACATCAAGTCCTTGACCCAAACCTGCAGTATGACTCTCCTCAGTGTTCCCAGAGTCGAGCCTCTCAAGTGGATGAGAGGGTATGAATGCTTCACACTCTTCTGTGCAGAGTGGATCAGAAGTCCTCAGTCTCAGTGTACAGCACTTACCCATGTTCTCCATGGTCCGTGGAAGAGCTGAGATTTATATGTGGTGTGGTACACTATATTAACTATACAGCTTAGATGAAGCACTCAGGATGCTTAATTACAGCCCAGACAGGAAAAGGCAGCCAATGTCAGGAAATGGAATATTTTCCAGATAAACCTCATCTTTTATGTGGTACTTGTAGTCCTCTTCAGGCCTCTGCCACTCTCTTCAGTCTGTTGACTTCTCAACCATCCTTGGGCGGGGGCTCTGACTGGGTCGTCCTCCAGCGTCTGCCCCTCTGCCTCGGGCCAGCAGCTCGGTCCGCCTGGGGGGTCTGGAGTCCCCTGATAACAGAGTCACTGGCATCCTCACGCCTCCGCACACATTTACCCGCCACAAACACCTCCTAGTCCACACACTCCCCCTTTTTTACCCCCTTCTCTTTTTTCACCGTCCCACACCCCAGTTGCACAAAACACATTTTCTTTTCTCTTTTGTTCTGTCCTTTTTTTTTACCTGAAGTGAGAAAGGGAAAAATGTGAAGGAAGTGACGGGTCCCATTTTTCCTCCACTTTTCTGTCCTCTCTCACCCCTCGTTTTCTTGCTCTTCCACCGATGCTTTGGCTTAGCCTGTGTGTGTATGTGTATGTGTGTGTGTGTGCGTGTGTGTGTGTGTATTTGTGTGGTAGATGGATGCCAGAGTCCATGTCTCTCATCTCTCTTGTGCCGGTTCGTCTGCACCTGCATATTGTGATGTAGTGCCTCTGTTCATCCAGTCGATTGCCTTTAACAGGACTGGGCCACACTGGCCAAATTGAAAGGGATTGTGGCCTGCTCTTCATCAGAGTCATAGCAGAGTGGGCTGGAGGGGCCACAGGCCATTGGGGGGGGTTGTCCATTGAGGAGGTACAGTACAGGGGTCTCCTCTGCTGAGCTCTCTCTCTCTCTCTCTCTCTCTCTCCTTCCTGTACATCCTCTCTGTCTCTCATGTCGTGCCTCATGGTCTGATGCCATCTAATGGCAGTGGAAACATCCTGTGGGAAATGAGGGTTCTGTTTTCACATCAATCCATTTCTCTATTTCCATCCAGGAGTGTCTGTTGACGGCAAGGGAGACAGAAAATCAGCAGCAGACACAAGAAAAATGTCTTCATTTTCTATTTGTTTGCCTCAGGTCCCGTTCACACCTGGCCTTAAGTCCATCAGTTTACACACAATATTAGAAAATACATATCACTGTGTGTCGGGAGTCAAAACTTGTGATCAGATGTCACTTTCCTGCTCTAAATGCAAATATACACACACAAGATTTCACAAAAAAACAAATGCTTAGTTGTTTTTGGTGCAAAGAAAAGGAAAACATCAAAACAATGGCTGTTTGGTGCACTTAAGATAGTAGCAGTTGGTGTAAAATGAAACAGAGGACGCCGGGCACCGATCCAGAAAAAAGTCAAATAAAACATAGAAAATATATTCACTGTTGAAAAATAAACTAAACAATGGCAAGTGGTTGGGGAAAACAAAAAGCATGGACTGTATGTACTGTATAATACCTGGAGAAATTAGAAATAACAATGAATACCTAATGAATATTGTTAAGCCTCCATTTTTTAAATTGTCTTTTTTAATGTAAATATTTATGACACAACCTTTCACCTCTGAATTCACCTCAGGTCAAAGTGTTCATCACCTCCACATTAAGCACAGATATTTGAAAGAGAAGAGCATAGAGAACAAACCTTAGGTCCAGAGCAATTAAATATCATCATTGTGATTAAAAACACTGTGATTTTGCAAAATCCTTCTAATTATGTTTTTTTTTTTAGTTAATTTTAGAGCTTTAAAGTCGGCCGCTGTGTAGCAGATGTTTCTAATGGTTTATGATTTGGGCTCAGTTTTCATGGCTCCGGTTTGGATTGGACTCTTGAGATGGTTTAGGTTCTGGTACCAAGTGTTGTGGGTGTGGAAACTTGGACGTGTGCAGGACTCTGTGATGCAGAATGTACATGGGCGTTTGGCAGGCGGCGGTGGACAGGTGGAAAGACGTCTGAGAGTTTAAAGGGGTGTGCATGTGTCCCAGGACTCTGACTGCGGTCTCAGTGGTTGTGTTTCAGGACATTCTTAGTTAATCTCTGAGCTCCTCTATAGGATAACAGAGCCACGCTCAAGTTTGTGCCAGAAACAGCTTTGTTTACTTATCAAAAATGCCTTTGGGTGCTTTTTTAGAGTTAGCATCACTTGCACACATTATACATGTGCCTGGAAATGAAAGGTGACTGTGGTGAAAAGTATTCAGGTAAAAGTATTCCATTTGATGTTTATTGCATTAATTAATGTTTCATCTGTAACAGGTTCTTTAACCCTTTAACTGATGCAGAAGCTTCTCATTCCTTAAACATTCATCAGTTTGATAGAAGCACAAAGACCTAAACTGTGTTTAATGGATAAAGGTCATGTGGTCTGATGAGTCCAGACGGACCCTGTTCCAGAGGTGGATGAAGTGATTACCCATCATGCCTAGTGCCTACAGTCCAAACCTGTGGGGTCTGTGTTCTGATCTGGGGTTGGTTCAGTTGGTTCAGGTCTGGGTTCAATAATGTTCTGTGTCCATAAACTGAGATTAGATGAACCTGAATAAACTGAATAAGCAGAATGAACGTCAGTGGAGTCCAGACCTGAACCAGAGTCCAGACCTGAACCAGAGTCCAGAC
>JAPTYQ010000019.1:32646717-32668268 GCA_029814465.1 Ostorhinchus cyanosoma
GAAGAAATGGACATTTCTGACTTTTTTTCTGACATGATGGAAGGAGATTTCAGCCCCCCCCCCACGTGCACACGTTCGCCCGGCACGTGCATGCCTTTCGATCGGTAGGGTGCACGCGCCTGTGTTGCGGTTAGTGTGTGTGTGTGGGGGGGGGGACTCGGCTGCATGCAAGCAGTGGGGCCAGTGTCGGGGGTATTTCATGCACCTGCGTTTCGGTCAGTAACTGCGCGCGTACACGGAGCGGTGTTATCCGTGCCCACGCAGAAGTGAAAGTGAAACTTTACGCTCATTTATCTTTTCCCTTCTAAAGCTTCACAAACGGGGGGGGGATGTATGTCCTGGTCTATTATATATTATACATATTTATAATAAGTCTCATGTGACGGTGATGATTTGGGTTTTTTTTTTTATAGAATGTTTGTTGTGGCGGTAAGGATGCAAACTTGTACCAGTGGAAACGCTGTGCTCCACCATGGCCCTAAAGATATTTATCAATGCTAGGATCCGGTTCCATGACGATCCCAGTTGCGGAGTCGCAGAACGAACAAGTCTGCAGCCTTCGGACAGGTGGACAGGTGTGGACAGGTGGACAGGTGTGGACAGGTGGACAACTGCCCCCAATATTCAACCACAGTGACGAGGCTGAGTTTAGACACGGGCGCCCCGCACTGTGACACAAACACCGAAAAGGGCAATTAACCGACAATTAATGTAATTTAATCGAGCAAATTCTTATCGGCAATTAATCAATTGTCGATTAATTATTTACATCCCTACTACATACCAACCCCTTTACCACATCTGGGTCTGTCAGATCACACGTCCACGCTTTTGCTTCCTGTTAGAGCTGCACAATATATCATTTGAGCATTGTCCTTGCAATGTACGTGTGTGCAATAGTCACACTGTAGATCCTGCGATATAGGAGGCAAATTAACTCAACACGTTCTCATCTAATTTCAGGAGTATGTGACACACACTGTGTGCAGCGATCCACCAATCACAATCTTTCTTAATCAATTTGGAGTGAGTCACTGGTAACAACATTGAAAAATGAGCAACAGACAGAGAAAATTGCAATAAACAAAGACTTGGTGCCAAAAAGAAAAGCAATGTCAGTTATGTATCTGTTCAGTTATATTATTTTGGCTTCAAGAAGGATGATATTGAAACAGGTATTCTGTGTCGATAGTGCCTTGCAATTGCTGCCACAATGAGTAAGTAATTTGTTTGACCATTTATTTTGGCATCACACAGCTATTATATACGCCTGAGTATTTTTTCATATCGCAATATATATAATATATATCACGCAGAGTTAAAAAAAATTCACAATGCACAAGGACAGTTTTTTCCAATATCGTGCAGCCCTTATTCCTGTTTACATCCCCGTCTGGAGGGGTTGGATCTTAGACTTTCCAACTTTCACTTTTAAGGACCACCCTACCGTTAAAACATGCTAGAGGGTGCATTTCATCAGCTGCAGGATGGTTTTGAGAACACAGAATGGCATGTGTTTGAATACTGGGACCTGGAGGAGGATACCACATCTGTGCTCTCCTAGATCAACTTCTGTGTCAACTACATTACTGTGGACAACACCTCTGGGTGTATTGCAACTGGAAACCATGGATGGCTAAAGAGGTCTAGGTCAAGCTGAAACAATGCAAAGTCGCTTTCAGATCCGGGGATAGAGCACAGTAGAGTGCAGCTAGAGCCGACCTGAAAAGAGGCATCAGAGAGGCTAAGGCAGCTCATAAGACAAAGACTGAGGACTTCTTCAGCAACAACAATACACAACAAGTGTGTCCAGCATGTAATTCATTACAAGTCTGGCAATAACATGAAGGCTGATGGCGACATTGCTCTTGCAGAGGAGCTGAACCAAGCTTTGAGATGGAAAGGCCCAAGGCAGCAGCCACAGTCTTACAGTGCAGAAGCATGAGATGAAGTGTACACTGAGGGCAGTGAACCCTAGGAAGGCCACCAGACCAGACTGACTGACTGGGAGGGTCCTCAGAGAGTGTGCAGATCAACTGGCTGGTGTCTTCACTAAGATCTTCAATTGCATCATTGTCCCAGTCCTTCATCCCACCATGCCTGAAGTCGACTACAATTGTCCCTCTGCCCAAAAAGACCGCCATCAGCAGCTTCAGTGACTACTGACCACTTGCTCTGACACCGGTTATAATGAAGTGACCTGAGAAACTGGCTCGACAGAGGATCCTACCATCACAGCACTTCACACTACCATCTCCCACCTAGAACAGAAGGGGCATTATGTGAGGCTGCTCTTTGTTGACTTTAGCTCTGTCTCTAATATGATACTCCCGGACAAAGTGAAAGGAAAACTACTACATATTGGACTTCCTCTTACCATCTGGTGCTGGATCAGAGACTCCCTCTCTGACTGTGTACAGAGAGTCAGAGTGGGTTCCCATCTCTCTGCAGCCCTCAGCCTCAACACTGGCTCTCCAGTGAATGCTGCTCCGTTGAGAGTGTGCTGACATATTGCATTTCTGTTCTCGAGCTGCACTATGGAAAACAAGATGGCACTGCAAAGGGTCATCAACATCACCCAGAAAATCATTGGCCACCCTCTTCCCTGCCTGAAGGACCTCTACAGCACCCGCCGTCTTAAGAGGGCAGGGAACATCCTGAAGGGCTGCACTCACCGAGGACAACAGGTGTTTGAGCTGCTGCCCTCTGCAGGAGATTCAGGGTACTGCAGTCACAGACAAACAGACTCAGGAACAGATTTTACAACAGCGCAATAGCCCATAACAATGCGCACGTTAAATTCTGATATGACTAGCTGCTTTTCTTTTGACAGAGGCCCATGTGCGATAAACTATGTACACTGTTTATTTTGCTCGTATGTATATTTTATTCTGTGTATATCTTCTTTTTTGTGTGCAACAGTTTGTTTCGCTTCCACAATGACAATAAATATTTATCTTTGTTGGCTATAGGTGGCAAACAGATGAAACTAGTTCAAACATACAGTATATGAACAGGTGGCTAATATGTAAAGCTAGTATTCTAAACAGAACCAGACTGTAATGCTACAGCTAACTTGAATAACATTGCTTCCACCATTCTTCTTCAGGGTTCCTGCCAGTGGTTTAATGGCAGATTTCTCCACAGACCACCATACCTTCTTCTCCAAAAATGTCAAATACAAAATTTGTCAAATAACTGGCTGCATCAGAGGACCATGACAAGGAAATGACCAAGCACAAACGCACAGAGAAAGCACACATACAATGCACTGATATCTCTGGTACATTCTTAACCAGTATTGAAATAAAATCAGAAATCCTCCTTTTTCGAGACTGGGAGAAGACCAGGTTGGGCTAATTCCAAAAATAAGACCTTTCAAAAGTGGCACTTGATTACTACGCTACTACTTTGCATTCTACTGGGTACATTAGTAGCAGTGCATCATCATATCGTAAAAGCCAGGGCTGCATGATTGGTTGAAAAGTTGTAGTGCAGCTTTTGTGGGCAATGCTGTGAAATGCAGTTTTAATTCAAGATTGTTTGCTTATTTATCAAAGAAAAGCCACAGAATATTCACCTGTAAATGAGTATTTTTATCAACTCAAAATTAAATCAAAACAAAAAATCATACATTTGTAAATCTTTTTTGCATGTTTTCTATAGTACATCTCAGTGTTATTACAACCAAATTATAACCAGACAAAAGAGGATTTGTTTAGTTTTGTTTTTCCATTTCTTCCACTAGATTAAACTAAATCCTACTAAATCTGGACCTACAGTATAAATTGCAGCATTTTGCAATCATATAACTCCACAGGTTGATATTTCAATTCAATTAATGGTGAAACACTAAAATACAGAAAGCATATTGAATGTTTTAAGTGTCAAGTAGAAATAAGTCACATATAAATGTAATGAAGTTAAAAGTACAATGTATCCCTCTGAAATATATCATGGAACTATAATGTACCAGAAACATTCATTCATTCATTAATTTTCTGAACTATTTAGTCCTTGTGAGGGTATGGGGGGTGTTGGCATTTATTGCATTGTTGTACACCATGGACATGTCTCCAGTTCCTCACAGGTTGACAAATACAGAACAACAACCACTTACCATCACATTCACACCTGTGGGTGGTTTACATTGACCAGGTACCTATTAATATGTACATCTCTTTGGATGGTGGGAGGAAACTGGAGTGACCAGACAGAACTCACCCAGACACAGGAAATGGTAATAAAACCAAATATCTCAAATTTGCACTGTAACTGTAAGAGTAAGTATTAACCAACTAACCACCAGTTCATATATGAGGCGGTGCACTGTCCATACATTGTAAACAAGGCTGTTCATTCAGGCTCCATGTCCAGGATTGAACCCTAAATGAAACTTCAGATCAAAGCAGATCAGTGGAGCATGAAATCATTACAGCGAGAAGAGGCTTCGTGGTTTGAGTTCTGACACTTTTCAAACTTGGAAATAATTGTGATGGAGTCTGACACCATGTTGAGTATGGTACTAGTGCAGAGATAAAAGAGCCCTGTATGTGGTCAAAATTGGGCAGATCATGAGGTATGGTTTGTAAAAGCAACCGTACCAATGTCATATCTACACTGTGTTAGTAGTGTGAGCAATACTAGTAATTAGCAATAAGTTAGTAATATGATGCATAATACAATGACAGTAAAAAGTATTAGATAAATGGCAGTAAGAGACTGGTGAGCATACAAAGTATATGATTTTAGTGCCTGTTTTTCTAGAAACAGATTATTAATGTTAGAATAGAGTCACTAAAATAATTGTGGAATGTCCAAGCGTTGTAGTTCTGGTCTTCTGTCTCCATCAGAACCGACCTGTGCTCGCTCTACGTTCTGGGAATGTGTTGTTTTATCACTAACCAGACTCCTCCAGACCACGGGAATAACATCATGTGAGATTTTTAGAAATGAACCGGTGTTCCCATTTTAAACACTGGCCACTTTGAAGACAGAAAACTCCAGAAACTGAGCAGCCTTATGTTGACAGCCCAGCCTTGAGGACAGGAGAGCCATTGAACAGAAGCTCAGATTAACAGTAATCCTCTGTTCGACTCGCTGAGAAGCTGCTCAAATCTCTTGCCCATCACTCTCTTGTCTGTTATTGTTTGTGAGACTGCCCTAAAGTAACACTGCATAGTTACGCAACCACAATTTACACCCTTGTTAAATAACCCATATCTATAAATGTTAGAGAGAAATAAAGTGTCTGCAAATCCATAATGTTGAATTAAAACCTTCACTGTCAAGCTATTTTTTTTTTAAAGTGGAAAGTAAAGAAAGTTAAATCAGAGGCATAGTTTGCAGATGTAACTGGAAGAAAATTAAGTGTTTATTGGTTTCTTCAATTCTCTTGTATAAATCTTTCACTCTAGAACTGGTCAAACAGCAGAGTGCATCATGGGATGGTGGCATTTGAAACAGCTCTAATCATAACTAACTAAATGCTCAAAAATATAAAATGAAATATCAGGAAAGGAGGGAAAAGACTGTATAGTTCTGCATCAGTTACTTTTCAATTACAGCAGCTGAAGCAGAACCAAATTGTTAGTGTCATATATCGACTGCGGTTTTCTCCATTAGAGTAACAACGGAGAGAATTCCATCCCCTTGTAGAAGCACCTGGATGTCTTACAATGTGTCTACTCACCTTAAGGCTGTTCAGGTGTGAGGTAGCAGCAGATGAGGAGTGGAACAGCAGGAGGAAACATGAAAACACACACCAATAAAAAAGAGAGGCTCAACTTTTCAAAAACCAATTCTCTAAGAAGACACTGATAGACCAGGATGGATACTGATGAGGTTAAAGCAAAAAACAAAACAAAAACAACTAAAGGCAAATATGGACTCATCTAATTAATTTCCTAGCGTATATATTGATATATTTATCAGCGTTTTTAATCTGACCTCTGTCACAAATGTTTGATCTGATGAATAAGTGTCAAACACAAAGTAATTCAGATAAATTCAAAGTCGTCTGTACCTGATCATTCCTCACAGATGATTAAATGTCATGTCTATTACTTCTGCCTGGTGATGTTCCTTGGTGATGTGGACCAGGCATGAGTAGCCGAGCGCAGACTTCATCCCCAACCCCCTATGTGTATATTTTTTTAATACTTTGTGAGGAAAAACTGTCAACCATATCCAAAGTGCAGGACCAAAGAGAAGTAAATAATGTATGCTTTTGTTAGATTCTTTGAAGACAATATGTGCTACGCGTTGCCCGTTTGTAATGTGGAAGATTTCAGACCTCTGCACAAAACAGATTTTGATAATCAGAAGGTGTATCTGGTTCACAGAACTGAAGAGAATGGCAGCGCAGGCCAGCCGTGCGAAGCTCAGATCCTTGCCCTTGCAGGTAAGTTGTCTTCATAACACACCAGATTTTTTATTAAGAGGCGTCTTTTCCGATCTTAACGAGTAACGTCAGTGTGCGTGGGACTGGGTAATGTGTCAAAGCAAATATTTTAGTCGGATCTGTCAAGACGTGATCAGCTGGAATCTGACACTGAGCCATAACACCGTCCTCGTCTGTGGCTAGCTACATATGCTAGTTGGATATGCTAAAATAAGTTTGGTAGGTAGTTATGCCGTGTCAGTCATTCTTTACACATTTTCACATTTATACGGTTAGGTTCCTGGAGTCTGCTCCGTTGTTTGGGCAGAGTAGTGCTGCCTGTTTCGCTAAATACGTGGCATTCAACCTTAGCCCGTCACAACGGTTGTTTACAACATGTAGCTAGCTCTGGCTAGCTTGGTGTGTATTCGTTTAGCGTTAGCATGTTAGCACTGACGCGCTAGTTAATTGCGTGCATATGCAGCGCTGTCAGTTCTCTATACGATAACTGACAGCTTCTGGTTGATCTCTTATCACGTCAAATATGTTTGGAAATGTAGCTTTGGACACATTAGCATGGCAGTGCCGTGGCTTGCGGCTAGCTCGTTAGCTGCCGTGTATGTGTGCTGTAGAGGGATGCGGTGCTGCAGTCATGTCCGTGTCACAGACACCGATGCAGACAGAACATAACAACCTGTCCGACAGGACAATGTCACTGTCACTGCGGTTACAGGACAGGATCCTGCTGGGTTTAGTCTCTATGTGCATGCATAAACGGTCATTTTCGTGTCTCGGTCTTTTCTTCATCACTAATCCGGAATATGAGCCTTGTGTCCGGGCTTGGACAGCGGCTGCTCAGCCTCACGTGTGAACTGTAGATATGTCACACTGGAGCCATGGAATATGAACATGACTAATACAGTTTAAATAGGAAATAGCACCGGCCCCACTTGAACAAATGGATAATGTGCAGGTACTTTTTGTTTGATATAAAAGAAAACTCGTATAACTTTTAGAAAACTTCATGTCCTTCCTCCTGCTGCCTTTCTCCCTTTTGTAGACACAGTAGAGGACTTTGAAGACAGTATAATGCAGAAGAAAATGAAAATTCCCAAGATGTCCATCAAAACTTCAGGAAATTCTATTGAGAACAATTTTGGAGAAGAGAGAATGCCACTCAGACATAAAAAGGTAGGATTTCCTGACATCAGTAATGTTTTCCACTTTTTCTAACACATGTTCCTGGTAGTTTAAACAGTGATCATCAACAGAATCATGTTGTCATGAATTTTATTTTAAGACACGTGCTGTTTCAGAGAGCTCTGTAAATAATAATGCATATGTTACATATGGTAGTCTCACCTTTAAATATATGTATTGAACATATATCATGATTTCTTAAACCTGGCTGACACCCAAAATCCCCCTCCGCTATTTTTACCATATGCTGGATTAACACAAATTCAGCCGTCTGGACAGCTGCCCTTTCACAGACAAATCCTCTGAGCGGCTCATCAAAGAACTCAGTGACTCGGCTCCTCCCACTTCCTGCCCAGGCCTACAGTCAAAAAAGACGGTTGACTCTTGTCTCTAACATGTCTCTAACATCAATTCATAATCCATATCTGGTTTTTACTTGTGCCATCCACAAAGTGCACTATGTCACTGAAGCAGTAAAGTTTTTTCAGCTTAAATTATTCTAATAAGCCCCCCCCCACTAACACTATGGTCCATTTTCATTGTCTAAATATTGTAACTGTATTTCTGGGTAAACCAGTTCAGTTTAACTTCCTGGTGGTTGTGGTTTTCGTTCCCTCAGGCCCTGTCCCATGACCATGGACGTCCCCTTTCCAACTCCTCCAAGAGCCTGGCAGCAGTTGTGGCTCGTCTGGAGAGAAACGCTGCTAACTCCTGTATGGAAGGGGAAGAAGATCTCGACGAAGACCGGCTGGCTGAGGAGGGAGAGGATGCCGATGATGAAGATGAAGACATTGAGGCAGAGCATCAGAGACATTTTCACCAGCAGCAACAGCAGCATTTGGAGGTGGAGACGGATTGCGTATCGGAGGTAGCAGCGGCCGTTGTTCCCCGAGTCCTGTACGAGGAGCTGGTTCACAGCTACCGGCAGCAGGAGGAGGAGATGAGGAGGCTGCAGCAGGAGCTGGAGCGCACCCGCCGCCAGCTGGTGCAACAGGCCAAAAAGCTGAAGGAGTACGGCAGCCTGCTGACGGAAGTCAAAGAACTGAGGGACTTCAACAGGAGGCTGCAGGATGTGCTTCTGATGAGGCTGGGCAGCGGTGAGAGCAGGAGCATACACTAACCTCTGTTGGCCTTTAGCAGCTCATCTGTCCTTAGATCACATCATCCTTATTAGCATCAGCTGTCGTGGAGTTAGATTTCCACGTTTTAATTTTAAGGTGTTGTCCGGGTGTAAGGACTTTTCACTCATTTTTTTCTTTCAAATGTCTTGACCTTGAAAAAGGCAGTTTGTACAATTTTTAGAGTCTAAATAAGAAATGGTGCCAACTTCAGGCCTCTGTTCAATGAAATTATTGATTTAGACAGAAAGGAAGTTCTCTAGTGGCTCACCCATCATAAATATAGATCAAGGCTAAAATACTTTTTATAGTTTCAACTGGACTAAACAGTATAACAGCAGAGGATGTGTTGAAAACCTCATTTACCGATTAGGTGGTTTTATTTCTATATCTGGATTTCACAGAAGACATGTACAGGCATACAGTTGATCAGTTTGACTGTTGTGTAACAAGCTCATTTAATTCCACTCAGATTTACATTTCTATAGTTGTGTGTCACATGCACTCATACCAATATGTTAGCAGTTACTAATATGAATAAAAACTTGGAACACTAAAAAGACTTCCACAAATGAGATGATAAAACCATAACATTTAAAGTGGAGGACGCTAATGCAAATGCATTCTCATAGTGTGGAGTTAAAAGTGGAGTCATTTCAGTTTATAGCAGTATACAAACCACAGCTTTGGCAGATGCTGGTGTTAACTTCAGCCTCCAGTAGATGTGGATGGGGGGGTCTGGCTACAGGCTGGACCATCTAATGGACAGGCTAAAGATTAGAGCACCCTGGGGCGCTGTCAGGCACTGACCGATATTAAAACTCATCAGCTACATTGGAGCTTAGTGTGTCCATCCACGGAGCCAGCTTAGTTACTGGGCTAAAATAACGCAGGTCTCGAGGCACAGAGAAGCCAAGCCCCCGAGCCTGAGACGAAGCCTACAAGCAGTAAACACCATTCCAGAGCCTGGCAAACGTTGGCCTCCTCCTACCACATACGTTAGGAATTACAGCGTAACAGTAGTCTGACAGGGCCAAATCTGACTCCACTTTATTAGAGCTGTGCTAATGCTGGCACTGTCCACTATCGTTCTAGAACAGAAATACACTGTTGTTTGGTTAGTTCAAAGGTTTCTTGAAACAAATCACTGGAATTTTAAGTAGCATTAAGTCTAGCTATCTGTCTGTCTGTCTAGTCATAATTTCTAATCTATCTAATTTTATTGAAATATAGCACCACATCATAGCAAAAGTTATCTTGTGACACTTGACATCTAGAGCTGGTCTAAACCAGACACTTAAGCCAATTTACTGACACCCAAAAGAATCCTCAAGGAGCAAACCCTTATGTGTACGTTTTTTTCTTGTATAAATTCAGTGAATGTTGTGATCTCATTTGCCCACACATGCAGACACATAATTAGTCACTAAAAATGTTCCCACTGCACTCATTTACATTTTATCTATACACTAACTCTGTAGCATGAAAATGTTTTTTGCAAGGTTTTTCAAATTTTCTGCTTTTCCACACATTCTTTATCCAGAAATTAGAAATATCGTCTATGCAACCAGCAATCAAGGTCTTTGCAAACTAGTGTTAGGGAGGCCATTGACTTAATGATGACAGCATTAAAGGACTAGTGCAGTGTTTTAGTGTCATCCCTCACCATTTTAGACGTTTGATCTTTGAGTTCCATCCACTTGTCTTAAAATGTTGACATTGTGTCCTCTTATTTATTTTAATGTCTTATTTGTGTCGTCTCCAGAGCCTATGCATGACAATGGCACTCAGACAATCAAGGCTGAGGTGGTTGAACCAATTGTTGAGGCTCAGGAGTCATGTAGAGAAGAAGCCAACACCAGTTCCAGCTACTCCCCCTCCCCCAGGACAGTTTACACCTGCAACGATGGGAAGGTCAGTCTCACTGGACACTATTTATTCAGTCCAATAATCAGCACTGTATCAACGGGTTTGTCTTCTCTGGACTATTTACATGCAAAATACCTGTTTCTTTTAATCTATTTGGTCTTTTTTTCTGTTGTGAGGTTTTGAAAGCAAAATGAGTGATCCTTTTACAGTGTTTTCCCCTGAGGCTTTGGGAGGTTTGGGTTTTCTTTAAGTGTGTTTTGTGACAAAATGTTAGACTATTACAGTATCTTCGCAAAAACATTGACATGCATGGTCAATATATAGTGAATCATTATTCTGGGCCATTATTATGATTATATGTGTGGTACTTTGAAATGTAAACTGTCCATTTGGCAAAGCCAGAACAGGTAGTACACAGTGCCAAAAAAACTCCAGTCTATAACCATTAGATCAGAGAAATGTGATTTTCCTTAGTCTTGATGCTGTCCTCATTGATTTTTACTTGAAACTGGTGATGGGTGTGTCCTAAATGAGTTAGATCCTTATAACATGTATTAAGATAGTCGGGAAAACACTGAAATAAAAGAAAAAGGATATTTCAAAGAAACAATTATGGAAATGGTATTTATATTGACCTAAAGCCAAGGGATGTCAATTCTCACACCATTCTGGGATTAGTACTCAATTTTTAGTCCGGTATGAAAGGTGTTTTGAAGAAGAGGACTGCATCTATTGTGTCACAAAAATATCCTTTTTGTCAGTCACTGTGACTCTTTACTGTGTTTTTTCATCACTGATTATTACTATTTTGTTTTATTGTAATCTGGGACTGTCCAGTGGGAAAAAAAAGAAGGTGAAAAACAGTTTCAACCTCTGCCCCTTTTTATGAATCTTCTCCTTAATGTGCTCCCTGGACAGACAACCCTGGACAGTCCTATAATCTGTTGTCGAATATGTCCAGACATTACGTTGCAGTGTGACTGTCTTTGAAGCCCTTCACTTTATCATGATACCAGTAACCCCCCACCCCCCCATTTGGACAGTCATGAACCTTTCAGCTTTCTCTTTATATCCTTGGCGCTCTGCCTTCGGGTTAGTGTCTGTGGGAAGTACTGTGATTTTGTAGGAAATGCTGTATTTCCTCTTAACAACCCATGAGCCCGGGAGTGTGCCGTCATAGTTGATCAGTCTATGCCCCACCCCCACCCCCCCATCCAAGGATGCCCTACCCTAGCAGGTAAACAAGGTTGAGAAGATTATTATTGTTCCTGCAAGCCCGGCCAGAATCATCAGTGTTTATTAGCCTGTTAGGGTTCTTTATCCCCCCACCACCCCACCGCCGCCGCTGTAACTCAACCAGCGTCCTGTCTCCGATGACAGGGGGGGAATTGGTACTACAAGCTCTGGGGCCTGCAGCCACTTCAAGCGTGAAGAACACTTGCAAATTAGAACTCTCCTACATCAGGGACCCATATTAATTATTTGCACGAGAGGAATTTAAAGTGAGTGACAGGTTAGTGAGAGAGCAAGAGGGAGAAACGGTAAAAAAAAAGGGGAGGACAGATGAATGAGAGATAAATGAGAGTAACGGGACTGGACGATGAAAACAGTCTTGTCTAACTTGAGGGCAGTAAAAAGCTTGTCTGCTGGCTGGCGGCCTAAAGAACATTAGCTGCACAGGGAAAAGCCTTTTGGATGTTAGCCTACAGACTTTACACTGATAAGAGAGTTGAGAAGGGACTGAGAGTCACACATGCCCCCCACCCCTCCCACCCTGCTGCATTAGCTCACCTAGAATCAAGCAATCTGCTTGGAGTGTTTGCTGGGCAGACTTATGCAACGTGCACTGGAAGTGTGTAAAGAGCTCCAGGCTAAGTTGATAGTGGAGGTAATCCAGTCGACACGCAGCAGGTGGCCTCGGCTTATTTATGCATCCAAACGGTGAAAGTGGTGCATCTAAGAATGTGGAATTTGTTCCAAGCATAGTCTAAGCAGAAGCTGGTTCTGCTATGACCAGCTATGGCATTTATTATTTTACACCCACTGGAGCATTGTGGGTGGTCAGCATCAGTGTTATGGTATAAAAGTTAGAAAAGTCATAAGAGTTTGTTATGTTCAGTAGAAACTACAAAGATTAATCTGCTGATATTCTGAGAAAAAAAAACTCATGCCTTCACACTGGGCCCAAATGGGCTCATCCTCTTAAATGCTTTAACTTTGTAGGTATCCTACAGATTGACAATACACACAATTCAATCAAACAACAAGAAACACTTCACATATTCATTTGAAGCAAAATGTTGAAATGTTGCAGAGCTGCAGTATAAGAGGTGGAGGTCCTGGCAGAGTGGAGCATTCCACTGCTTCACTAAAAATGGCTTTGATGATTTTTCATGGATGAAACTGAGAAATAATATGTTTGTACGTATGTATTCATATGTACCAGGACCAGGGTTAGAACCTGTGGTAGTATCAGTGTTAGGACCAGTGTCAGTACCTGTGTTAGTATCAGTGATCGCACCAGGGTTCGGACCAGTATTGGTATCAACCACTACATGGGATGATGGATGAAAAATCTGACCAGTCATGTCACTTTAAACTTGATTATGCCATTATTTTTTGAAAAGGAAAAAAAATACTTTGAGTATAAAAACATTCTTGCAAACTCATACAGCCTTTTATCCCATAATCCTTTTCTAATATGATGCTTTCAAAATGTGCAAAAACATGTATTTTAGAAGCACAGATACTGATGACAGAGTTGTATTGATCAGTGCAACTGAAGGGAACATGACAAAGAACGGTTTTGTCCAGTTAAAAATGTTTTATGCACTCAGTCCAGATTTTGCTGACAGTGAACCTGTTGACCTGTAGCAGGCTGTTACCTGGTGTCCTTCCTACAGGTCCACCTGGGTGGGGGGATCTGGGTGGAGGAGGAGAAGTGGCACCAGCTGCAGCGAACCCAGGGAGACTCCAAGTTCACTAAGAACCTGGCTGTAATGATCTGGGGCACAGAAACTCTCAAGAACCGCAGTGTCACTGGAGTGGCCACCAAAAAGAAGAAAGACGCCCTGCCCAAACCTCCACTGTCACCCAGCAAACTGAAGATAGTCAGAGGTAAGGTTCTCACCTCCTGTCTATCCATAAGCCTCTAAATACCACTGTCAAAGCCTTTTTTTCTGATGGATCTCTTGAAAGCTGAGACAGTCTGAAGACATCAGGTACAGAAAATAAACTATTGTTTTTCATCCAGCCTCACAGTCATAGTTGTGCATTACTGAGACATCAGTCATGTAAGACAAGCTCTGTTAGTTTAGTCAGGTGTTTTCTATGTGATGTAGTCTGACTACTTCCACTCCTTCCTCAGAGTGTCTCTACGACAGAGTGTCTCAAGAGACAGCCGACAGTGCAGAGATTACGCAGAGATTGTCCAAAGTGAACAAATACATTTGTGAAAAGATAATGGACATCAACAAGTCCATCAAGAACGAGGAGCGGCGGGAGTCCAAGCTGCTTATCAGACAGACAGTCAAGATGGAAAACTTCACCTACGATGGCATGTAGTGATCAACTGTTGTCACGCCAGCGCCTTCTGCCCAGACCGTGGTCCGCAGGATATGGAGGGATCTTGATATGGTGGGTTGGGGGATGTTCATCACCGTTTCAGGAGCAGTTCTATTCCTTCGACACATTTGATTGGTTTATAGATGAAATGTAAACAAAATACTAAGCTAAGTATCCTCAGTTCCCTTAATCACCAAATGAACCATCACCTTACTTGGTGCCCATTGGCCAACAGACAGCTTTACCCATCAGCCACAGAGTGGAAACGTGAACTAGTTTGATGTGATCTGGTGTGTGTGTTTTTATAAGCTTTGCATTGGGACTGGTACAGAAACATGGTTTATTGAGGTGTGTGCGTTTGTGTCAAAGAAGCGATCAGATGTGATTGTTAAATTAATTTATTGTTCTGTGTCAGAACATAATTTTGAGTCCTTTACACTTTTAAAAAGTAAGAGGCTATCTCCCTAGTCTTTGGAAGCTATACACATGATGATGCTAGCTTGCTTTAGATCTTAGATGTGTTAAGGGCAGGATGGTTTGGTGTTTGCCCAGCAAATGAGTGTGTGCTGTTGGTACTTTCTACAAAGGGACGTCAGGGTCTCAAATGCACAAGTCTTAATTGGTGACAGCCATAATGCATTTTGCAACAGAGATTCTGTTGCTCAAAGAGATTAATTTTGAGTGTGTGCTCCCCCTTAACTGAAACTTAATGAATTTAATGTAACACACGACTTAGTTAGCGTGTGTTGGTTTCTGATGTGCTATATTTTTATTGTGGTGGACCTTTTAGCTATGAACCATTTACCATCAACAAGAGAGCACAAGGAAAGGGTTTGATCTGTAATAGTCTTGTGTTACTCCAAATGTGTAATTTGCAGATAATCTGACTGTTAAATAAGTTATTGTGGTACATGCAAGGTAATGCGTAGAAAGGCCTTGAAAGGATTTGGCAATTTCCAGGGACTGCTGGGCCCTGGGTTTTTTAGTAAGCTGTGATTGTAAATGTATAGTAAGCTGAAGTGATGAAGCTTCACCTGCACTTTGCTCTGAGAATGTAAGAGGTGTCTGGGTACTATTTTCTGTGTGAAACGCACCGTTACGTGGAGCTGGGCCAGACTACTGGCTGTCCTTTTGGTGGTAGTCAGAGATGCTGCTCTGCACAGGACAGTGTGTGGAAATCAGGGCAGAGCTCTGCTCGGCTCAGCGCATCTTGTGGAAAAAGTGTTAGCTATGGGTAAATCTGTCTGAAGCGCTGTTTGGCTGTTGAAATCGTCTGGGCCTGCTGAACCCCATAGGAACCCCCTCTTTTACAACAACTCCACTGGGGAACAAAGGAAGGTCGCTCCAGTGACAATTTCCTTTGAGCTATGCCATCAGAACTTTGAAAATGTCATTTTTTTCTTGTATTTTTTATGTTTTTGTTTTTTTTCTCTCCAGTTGTTTTATTGTTTTGATCCAAAGTGGTTTGTGTGGCCGTCTGCAGTCTGGAACTAAACGCTGCAGATTGAATTCTCAACTGTGACCTAGCTGTGGCTAACTGTGAATCTGCTGCAGAGCTGCCCATCAAGCCTTTCTCCTCCACACTCAAAATTCTTGTTTGTCGGTTGGTTTATTTCCCTCAGTCCTTTTATCTCTCTTGGTTTTTTTGTTTTTTCAAAAGTTGAGATCAGCCTTTTGTGAAGCTACCTTCTGTTTGGAGACGTTTTAATGTACATAGGATGCATCTTTTTGTTTTTCATCAGACGCGGATGTTTCGGTTTGTTACGTGTGACACTTGTGAGGTCTGGTCAACATTTGGTTAATCTGTTCAGAGTTGTAATTCCATGTTTCCTGAAATTCGATACGTTTATTTTTACACTTATATATTTTTGTTTTTGTCTTCTTTTTCTCATTAATTGTTGGCTTTAAGCTTGATATTATATCCAAATGTGGATTTATAGAACCTACAAACAAGTGACAACAAATGAAAAAATATCTACATCTCTTAGCCAAAAAAAATCTCAGTGTAATGAGAGTGACGAGCTTTCCCTTAAGTCCCCGACATCTGACTGCATTCACCACATGTGATATTTGATGAGCCTCACTTAGGATCTACCTTTGATTCCAAATACTCTGCCACAGTAAAATAAGAGTCCTTATCGATAAACCATTGTACTCTAGCAATTGAGATGCAGTAGTTAGATCAATACGAATCATTTACATCCAATGCACTTTAAACTTGTGGGGGAATTTAATCAGTCTTAAAGAAATGTATTTGTGGTATTTGTTCTTTTTTCTATATAGATTAAGGCCTAACAATCATTATATTATCATGAAGCACCTTAGAGCATATTGGTTTATTGTTTTGTACAGCAAAAATGAGATATGGGATATAGTTGTAGTATTGTCAGATATGCCCACAACATGCCAGTGCTCAATAATAAGCTGGATAGATCTCCAAAATGAATCTCTGAAAAGGTATTTGGGGTTTTCTATAGCTCCACCAGAGCCTCCTGAACAAGACGTCGTCATCATCATCATCATAATAATAATGATAATAATAATAAAGAAGAAACTTGGCAAATTAACAAGCAAAAGTCTTCTAACCATATTGGCTTTGAAGCCCATTTTTAAGGATTTTTTAAATCTATGAAATGTGCACGCTGACTGGAATATGTGCTTTAACTTAATGTGTCAAGATGCTGGTAATGTGTAGATGATTCTATACAGATATGTGTGTATTTTTACAAATGAGTGGTAACTGTAAGCCAAAGTATGGAATGCTGAAATCATGTATAAGGAAAGTGGTCGCTGACTGAGGGATCAGCAGGATTTGCACAAAAAAATGGCCAATGCCAAGTTAATAGAGCTTAGTGAATTTTAAGTCACCTGAACGGTGACATATTGTTGATATATATTTTCGGGGGTTTCCTAAAAAATGTCCCTTTTACAGTGTCCTTTAGTTTTTGTTTGTTAGTCCCTGAAAAAAAAAAAAACGTGAGGTTTACATGGACTGACGTGTTTCTAATGCACGTGGTTTAAAAGAAAGAAAAGATTTCTGCTGTGCAAAGCGACCTTGCTGAATTTCTGACACGTTGTGTATTGTTTGTTTCTTTGTTGTTTGATGCCAAAAGGGGGTGTGGTTAAAGTAATGCTTTAAGATAGAGCATTAATAGAGATATTACATCATCTGAAATGTCAACTTGTTTTTAAAATCTGGATTCCTGGAGCGCGATTAAGCCTAATCCTTTAACTAAAACCATCTTTAGTGGATGAAATCTGTATGGAGGTAGTGTATGTTTTTAACCTAGATTTGGCGTAATCTGTGACAGCGAGGCCAATCTCTGTTAAATGAAGCAAGTCACTTGTAGTAGAGCGGTTTTGAGTTTTAACAGCGCATTAGTGACATACACCAGTACATGCAGAGCCGGCTGGTTGACGCTGGAGGTGAGTTTGACTCGAGAACAGAACAGCAGACGTTCCAATACTTTCACTGTCAAACTCAAGTAGCGATGGGCAGGAAATCGAACCTCAACTGGCTCTGTGATCCTTTACCTTTTACCGCCTGTAGTTCCTGACTCCCCTGATATTTCTATGGACTGGATTTAAAAATGCACATGTATCAAGATAATAAGAAATCCTGTCCTTGTAGCGAGGCGTTTTTTGGCTTATGTTGTGAACACCTGTCAAATCTTGGGAAGTGAGAGAGCTTTAGGCTGCTTTTTTGACAGGTTGATTGGGAAAAGAGATCAGTTTTAGCTTCACTGTGGGGGGAATGAGATAAATGACTCCATCTCACAGTTCTCACAAATAAGTGTAAACAGAACATTTTCCTCTTTGAGCCTCAGACACAATGTCAAACTTAGTTCAAATGAGAAAAACAGAGGAACACACACACACACACATTGTTAGGCCTATACTTTTCTTAAGGTATCAGTAACTTTGTATACAATCCACAAACCGGTTCTACTTCATCTAACTTCACCGTCCTACCTCATTGTTACTCTGGTGTTTGTCAGTGACTGTAAACTATGTGTGTATATTAAAAAAAACTATAGAAAAGGTATACCTGGTTACTCTCAACATGTACAGCATATAAAACTTGTAAAACACCTCAGTACACGATATCATTCTTAGGAGAAATCAGTTTTATTACCTGCTTAAAGATGCTGCTGTAAAGGGGTGTCTGCGTGAGGGGTTGTCTCTGAATATATATCTTCGCTCTTTGCTATGTTGTGCAGTTGATCGGTGGTTGTGTTCTGTCTCTGTATTGCATTCTGAGATTTTTACTGGTTGACGGTGCTACCAGCAAACAGTTCTAAACTGATCTGTCTATCGGACCTCAAATGGTGCTGTTTTTCTATGTTTTTATCCTCATACAGCTATGTGTTTTATTCAGGTGTGTCAACCGCCACTCTCCCCTCAGCTAATCAACTTAATGAAATTTTAAGCCAAAATCTTTTCGCAAAATGATAGCCCTGCTATTACTGTATCTACTATATGCTATCCATCCAAATATTGTAGATAGTGACTATATCCTCAGCTGTGAGTTTCAGAAGTACCTCAGAACTTGCTAATTTTAAATGGATGCATCTGCTTCTTGCACCTGTTGTCTACCAACACCACATCGTTGCAGTATATTTTAGAAATATGCATTTTTAATAGATCAGGTTACATTAGATAGATTAGATCTCACTCAGATGACCGTTAAATCAAAATGGATACCACTGTTCACTGGTTGCATACCAGGTTGTTAATGAAAAGGAAAATCTCAGTGGGACCGGACGGTGTCGGTTACAGTAGAAGACGAGGACCTCAGCAACACCATGTTCTGTTTGAGTAAAAGTCAAATCCAGCTTCATGTAAGAAGAGAGATTCCATTGGCGGTCTAGTAGAGTTACGACAAACACACAGTGCAGTTTTTTGTCTAATACAGTATGATATTTTGGTTGAATTCCTTTTCTGATTGGCTACCTGTGAGCTGGATCCGGTGTCTGGACTTCCTGTTCAGCTCAGTCCAAAGTGCTTTCGTGTTTGTTCTGCCTTGTGCAGCGACACCAATGGAAATCTTTTCTGCACTACTGTTTGAAATGTGTTGACTTTTTTTCCCCCCAGTTTGTTGTACTTGCCAGTAGTCTATGTGTTTGTTTGTTTCGGTTTCTTTTTTAAGTCTGTGAACATGAAATGAAATGTGCTGGGGAAATCCTCTGTCTACTGTGAGCAGTTTGTTTCATGGAAGCACTTAAGCCATTCATTGGACTGTTTTCACAGCGGTTCAGTCGTACAGCTTTGCTCTGGTCCAGGGAAACGACCCAGAGAGTTTTGTGTGTCATTGAATTCCTATGCAGGTGTTGAGCTGTAATCACCTGGTACCACATCACTGTTGGGTGAAGGGCGAGTGTTGAAACCTTTGAATGTGTCTGCACAGCCTTGAGATTGAGTCAAATGGCGACAATGGCGACATGACAAATCCGTACAGAACTATTACAACATTTTCTTACTCATGAACTGAGTTGAATTAATACTGAGCTTTACAGGGCTGCTTGGGTATTTACTCGTCTGTAATAGTCGTAACCGCGTTGCAATGACCATTAGGGAAAGACAGGGTTCTTACTGTATGGAGTATTTCCACTTGGTATGATAATGTGAAAAGATTTTCAAGACTATTGCAGTAAACACTCCCTCACCCTACTTTCGCCTCCCAAAGGCAACCCTACATTTACAGAAAATGTTGTAAGTATATGCGATAGAGTGTACATGTCTTTGCTAAACCGGCCACACCTCTGCTATGCGAGCAACTCTTTGACGCTTAGCATTCTGTTCTGTGTTTTCTCTTGCTGCATTCAGGAACACCTGTTTAATGTATAGATAAACAGAAATAAATCCAGACTTTTATTCTATCAGCATAAACCTCTTGTACTGTTTTTTGTCCTTGCACGTCTTTATTGTGTTTAAATACAATATATTGTTTGTCTTGAAATGAAAGCACTCAGACCGACATTCCCTCCAACAATAAACCACCAAACCACGGACAGGCTTCTGGAGGTTATGACGTCCAACAATAAGAGCACCTGCTGATCCTGAATCTGCATTTCAGGATTTAGTTTAGTGTTGGGAAGGACAGTGCTTTGAAGGTACCTAAGTGTGAAACAAACTAATGTTAAGGTGCAGTGACTTTTGTGATGGTGACCTTTGACCTCTCATGGTCATATTTATTCTTTACATCTATGTGACAATACTATCAAGTCAGAAGAGTTTTGACTGAGACACGACTTTCAGATGCATTCATGGTCATTTCTATTAGAAGCTCAGTTATTTGGTCCTGTTCACATTAAACATTTCTAAAACAGCCTGTAAAAATGTGGCAGCCGAAGGTCAAAGGTCGTTGTTGCAGTCATCTTGGGGATGTATGTCTGTTCATTCTAATGAATCTGACACTTCAGCAAAACCTCGAAGGAATTCATAAAAGACACGTTCACATGGATTAAAGGTTGAAGTAATTTCACATAGGATTAGAGTTAGTTTAGAAAAGGGTTAGAGTTAGTTTAGTGGTTAGAGATAGGCTTAGTTTAAAGGAGGGTAAGAGTTAAGTGAATGGTTAGGTTTAGTTTAGTGGCAGGTTAGAGTTAGTTTAATGAAGGATTAGAGTTAGTTTAGTGGTTAGAGTTAGTTTAGAAAAGGTGTCGAGTTAGTTTAAAGGAGGATTAGTTTAGTGAAGGGTTAGGGTTAGTTTAAAGGAGGGTTAAAGTTAGTTTAGTGGCGGTAACTAAACTAACTGTCAGAACTTGGAGGCAGCTGGTAATTGTTTAACTTGTGGACATTCTGTCCGTCATAACGAATATGACTTTAGTTTTTCTTGTCTTTGGCCTAATCTAGTCATCTGTATTCACTTAATGCACATTTTACAATGTTTATAGAAAAGGTAAAATAAAAACAAAAGAAATTTACACTTCATGAAAACAAATTTTGACAAAAATAGGTTTCTTTTCCACTCATTTGATGTTGTTCTTGCCAGATTTTACAGAAGTATAAATGTGTCCAGAAGCACCTTTAAAAAAAAAAAAAAAAACATTTATAAATTTGACTCATTATAGGTCTATGAACTTTAAGTCTTTCATTTCTGTGCAACATTTAATGTTTATCTCAGTATTCATATTGTTTTCATTGTTAGTGTGAATATGTGTTTGTTAAAATTGAGGACATGCTGTCAGAGAATGTATGAAGGGGAGTCAAAATAAGCAGAAAGCTTCAGCCTACTCCTTTTCAGTCTGTGTACAAATTCATTATTTGATTAGTTAAGTTTGTATTATATTTTTTGCTTCATGGAGGGATTGTTGGATCTGTGGATTGGATGGATCTGTAGACTGTTTGTTCTTCAGACTGAAATAAAACAATAAAACAGAGGAAGAACCTCTTTGAAATAGTGTTTGGCGGACATT
>JAPTYQ010000019.1:32742749-32754366 GCA_029814465.1 Ostorhinchus cyanosoma
CAAACACAGTGAAAAGAATGAAAAGAATTAGTGAACAAATGTTTGTTCACTTTCTTTTTTACTTACTATGTGTAGAATTTGACTGTTCGCACACAACAAAAACAGTAACCAATATGTTACTTTAAAGTCACAGAAATGAATATACAGTTATTATAGAGCGATAATAAGATCAAAATTGTAATTGTAAGGGATGAGGTGATGGATCCAACCCTGACCTCCCTCTACTTCTCTGCTTTTGTTTCTGTTGTGACAGTGATTATAAGAAAATCTGTTCATGAATGAAGCATCCGTAATGGAATAATCTGTTTTGAAAGTGTTTTTTTTTTTTTTTTTGCTTTACAGAATCACAAAATAGGTGAAAAGCAGACAATATATTTGGACTTTTTGTGCTTTTGTTGTTGCAGAAGTTAAAGTTTCAATGCTTTACTGTGAGAATTCACTTTCAGTGTGTATAAACAGTTGACAAAAACATATTTCCTCTTTGGGTTTTTCCTTTTTATTTGAATGTTTTCCATTTTTTCTCTGATGTTGCTGGTCATGCATCATCACCACCATCATTTTAACTTATTTCTAACTGTAAACAGCTTTTCCATTCTTGTGTTTATTTTGTCAGTTCCACTGTAGAATATTCTAACCATTATGTGTTCACTGCAATATAAACATAAGATGTAGCTTCTGTCTAACATTAAATCATCAGTTTAATCTTCTATCAGTTTTATTTTGTTATTCTACAGTGGTGTAACAATAATCTGGAAAAATAATAACCAATAATAATAATACGTATTCATGTGTCAGCCTCTGGATCTGATAAATAAAGCCAGCATATGAACACCAAAAAGTGCAGTTCCTTGAATGTCCACCAGGGGATCAGCGCCAAAAAGCAAGACAATCATCAGTGAATGGGTTAAAATGTACTGCTTTGTGACAGGAATTAACATGTTTAAATTCTGTTACAAAAAAGGTTTTAGGTTCTGAAGCTAATTTCCTCATTCATGACATTAGTACAGGAAGTGAATGCCAGCGTGTGTGGACTTTGATTGACAGCTAGCATTAGCTCAGCTACTGAGATGGACATTTTGTGGTCTTGTTACTGGTTAAAACGTATGTTAGAATGTACTCTCAGAGGACCCTTAAGTTAACTGATGTTTAATTATGTAGCCTGCTAACATATATTGTACAGACATTTGCTAATGTTAGCATTAATTCAATTGAATTATATGTCTGTGTCAGCTAGCATACTAATTAGGACAGATAACTCTAATTAGTGTGTTTGTAATTTATAAGATGTTTGCATTACTGGCACTCCTGGCACTCCATACACACTGCATATGCTAACGTTGGTTAAATACTGGAAGTTACTTGATTGTGTTTAATTTGATTGTTACTGAATGTCTTCAGTGAGTTTGTAAGTGCGTGAAAACCGCAGATGATAGAGCTGGATTCCAGACCCTAACATGGAATGTTATTTTGAACAGAAAGCAGAATTGGTACCTAAGATCAAAGTTGTGTTACTTTCACATTGTGTAGTCCATTGCACATATGGACTAGTGCTTCATCGGTTGCTTTTGGGTTCAGATCTACTGATGAGGCAGGTTTTAAAAGCTTTTTAAGTTAATTATTTGGGACCAACTGTTTAGTACTGACAGATTTTTATTTGGATCAGCAAGAAAATATATGTTTTGTTCTGAGTGTTTATTATTTGAATGCTTCAGTCAAAACATTGATTTTTTTTTTTTTTTATATAATTCTGTTTGTTTTGCCGATGAGAGGAAAAAATGAAGGTTTCAACAACAAACGCATAAAACAATTTCTAGATTCATCAAACCAGCTCTGTAAAGTGTTGGGTTTTCTAATTCCCATTGTGAAGAGGTTCACACTGTTTGGTTATTTTTGGTTTAAGTGATTTAAAATAGTTCCATGCTATAAAAAGTGAGTCTAATACCAGACATGTTTTCAATTGTAGGTGTCTTGTCAGTAGTTTTCCAGACATTTCTTTGATCATTGTGCCTTAATGGGGTAAATTCAGGGGGCTTTTCTGTTGCAGTACCACAAACAGTCCATAGGTAGAAACGGTGTGAACGCTGAGCTGTGGTCCATGTCCACTTCTGCTATTATGGACTGTATGGGTTCACCCCTTGCTCTTCTTTAGCTCCACCCCCTGCTTCATCCACTATGCATTGGCAGTCTGTGGTTAAAATGCACACCCATGTGGGCAGCAAACATGCATCTTTGAAACTACTAAATGCCTGAAGTGGGTGCTTTATTGAAGTTGCTATTCAGCGGTCAAGCAGAAGTAACAGATCTGATTATACTCATTTTATACAAAGAATAGTACAGAGAATCAACATTCCACACTTAACCAGTCTATGTGTGCCCTTCAGAAGGACAGAATGATTGAAGATAGGAGTGGGCGGCCGGTTCTCAGGCACCGAGCGTATTCTCAGTTTTCAGTGTCTGAGGGGTTTGTAGGGGTTTGTCCCTCGGGTGACGTCCTCTCCCCAGTGTAGTATCCCTCCGGCCAAGAAAAGCATCCCTAACTCCCAGTGGTAAAGCTCCATGTGGACGATGGCTTGAAAACTGTCAGAGAAATGTCCCATCTCCCCCTACTAACCTGCTGTATTTCATCTTCTGTGTGTTCTTCTGTCCTTCTGTTCACTTCTCTCTTCTCCCTCCCCTTTTCTCTCTCCATCAGAGGGTCAGTTTGGAGTTCTACATTGATGTTCATGCCCACTCCACCATGCTGAACGGCTTCATGTACGGTAATGTGTTCGAGGACGAGGAGCGTGTCCAGAGACAGGCTGTCTTCCCCAGGCTACTCTGCCAAAACGCACCAGACTTCTCCTTTGTAAGTCACAAAAACAGACACGCAAAACACAGCGGACAGGAAGGCTCTGTGGCGAGTTCACAAATTTAACTTGAAATAGTCTTTTCTCACTGCTGAGGTGCATGTAGTGCTCAGCGAGGCACTTAATTGCCAACTGCTGCACTCCTAGTGGCATACAGTTGGAGACTGTGGTTGCACTGGATACCTCCCAGGCGTAAATGTGTGTTAACTGCATGAAAATGAGCAAGGGTGTTGATTAAAAAAACAAACACCCACTTTATTGGTTTTCCCTGAATGAATAAAGGTGAAGAAAAACACACATACACTTGATATATGTATTAATAAACGAGACACGCTTATAGAAGAGCAAATGTTAACACTTGCACACTTCCAGAGGAGGTGTGAAGCCATCTGAGGGGAGAGGTGTGCGCAAGAAGAGGCACATCCAGCTGTGTACAAAGATTCTCACCTTGACCGCAACAAAAGGAAGAAGTCAAGGGGGAGAAAAAAAGGCTGTGAGAAGGGTGACATTGTGAAACTTCAGAAATCCTTTGGGGAAAATTTTGAAAGTAACTGAGAACATGATACAGACGACAAATATATGATTTATCCAAAGCTGTTGCTGTTCAACTATCATAAACTCACATTAGACAAACATAACCTTCTTGGTAGAAGTAAATATGAAAATGATCCACAAGAATCTGTGCTTTTCCTTCGAGAAGTGGAGCGGGATAATAGATGTAGAAAGCTGCACATTCCAAATTCAACTAAAAAAGATGGCAAAGTAAGAGGTACTGAAAACATAAGGAACTTTCAACTCTTCAGTTTAACTGGCAACAGGTTTGTCACATGTTTGGATATAAAAAGAGCATCTTTTAGATGTAAAGACTGTCAGAGGTTCCCCAGTCCGCAGGAAACTAGGTCTACTAACAATTTAAATGTTTTGCGATGTCAAATTACAAAGACTTATAACTTATAGAATACATATCTATAGTACATAATATATAATATAACCATCATTTATCCAGATTCTGAGAATTTGGAGAAAACTCCAAAAAGTCAACAAAATCCACACTGGATGCCTGTGACCTTCAGGTCCTCAGGCCGCACTGCATTAAAACCAGGCATGAATCTGTAAAATGAAATATGGAAATTTGTTTTGACTGTCCGCTGTACCATCCACAAACATACTGGGAAGAAGCCAAATGTGACCATGAACCAGAAACACCAGTGTCCTTTCATGGTCAAAGCTCAAAACAGACTGAGTGAACTAGAGAAGAGATGGACCAGACACGCTCAGTTGAAAAAGTGTATTAGTGGCTGTGGAATGGACAGTATGCACATCTGGAACGGCACCAGCAGTGCTCAAAGGTAGATACAGGATTTAGAGCGACATGTGCTCCCATCCAGTTTTTGTGCAAAGGCCTTGCATATTTCAGAAAGATAATGTGGTTTAGCGTTATTTTACTGAAAGAGTCCAGGCGCTGAACTGGTCCACCTGTGGTCCACAGCTTTAAGCTATTGGAAACATTTTCAACATCCTAAAGTGAAAAATATGACAAAGACTCCTACATCAGACAAAATAGAACAAACTTTCAAAACTCCAAAAATTGGTCCTCAGTTCCCAGACATTTATAGACTGTTACTAAAAGAAGAGGGGATGCTGCACACTAGTAAACATGGCCCCATCCCAAATGGGTTACTGCCATCAAATTCAAAATTGCCTTATTTTTTTTCTTAAAGTGGTACATTTTCTCAATTTAAACATGATGCTTTCTACCTTCCACTGTCAATGAAGTATGGCTTTATGGGATTTACAAATCATTGCACTGTTTTAATTTGCATTTTACACTGTCTCTACTTCTTTGGAATTAGAGTTTTGTATAAACAACTGCTAAAAAACTGCATATACACCATATTTTATAGTCCTTTTACTAATAGCGATGCTAAAATAAGCAGTGATAGTAGTGGCACAGTATCAAGGTTTCTGGACATGTAACCATTAACAAAGGAATGTGCATAGATATAAATAAGTACTTTAATAAGAAAAAAAGTACAAGTAAATGCAATACTGTAGGTGACAAAGCACAGGACTAAAAAAAGTAGGCTTCAGTGTTTGTTTTTTTTGTCTGAGTCGTGCAGGTGTTCTGTTCAAGCAGCCTCTTAGGTCTGGAACTGGGTTTTATTTGGACAGGAGGGTTGAGGAAACTGAGAAGGAGGAAAATATAAGAAAATGACAAATAGAGCTGTAGTGTGAAAAAGCACAAGTGACGTAATGTTAATTCAGTGATCGTACCTGAACCCAGCCACACATGCATACAGTAACACCACCTCATACAGGTACATTTTCCACTTAAGTATTTCGTCTCAGCTCTGTGTCACTTTCACTGACCTTTGATTTCTCAGTGATGGTGACATTTCATAGTAGAGCCACTTTACACACATCATAAAGAATAACCTTTATTGCCCATTGACACTTAGTGGCAGCGTGGACACTTAGACAGATCTAGACAGTTGGATGTTCATCCATACATGTATGGAAATGTCACCGACTGCTGCTGTCTATAGAGTGGTGTTACCAAGGACGAGCAGAATGCTTTTTCAGGAGGATTTGGTGCGTCTTGCTTTTCTGTCTCCTTCTTTGTGTATTGCTTGTGTGACAGATGGCCCAGGGGTCATCTCCCTTACTGTGCTTTTGTCCCTGTGCCCATTCAGCATTACCTAAAGCCCAATGCAGCAGCAGCAGCAGTAGCAGCAGCACAACACAATCACAGCAAACTCCCACTGGTGGCCTCCGAAGTCTGCATTTCAGCAAGCCAACTCTCACTGCAGCACAGTGGAGTGACAGTGAATGGAAACTTTTTCCACACTCTTCCCAAGACAGCATCGTTTTTTTGTGTAGTTCAGCTGACACATTGAAACCCAAAATAGATGTGTGTGTTTTTTTTTTCCTGCAGTAGCCATTTAGAAGCAATCTTTGTAATGACTTTGTATGAAGGGACGCTGTTCAAAAAAAGCTACCCTTCATAATTTGTCCCAGCTTCTCGAGGGGCTTACACTGCAGGTTACTGAGAAACAAATCACTGGATGGTAATGTATTTTTACTGATGCTACTTGTCAACTGATATTGACAGTGTCCTCTCTCATTTATCAGCAAGAAAATATACTTGACTGCTTGGAACTCCAACAATTTGGTGAAAATATTAATGACAAATATAGGTTCTGTGCAGATATTAATGGATATACAGTTGTTTTTTTTATTTTGCTTAACAAAAATCTATTCAGTTTTTCAAGGTCCATGTACCTATTACACAAAATATGACACTGTTCCCACAGTAATTAATCTCATATCTGACCTATTTAAACAAAATGAGCTTTTTAATACCATGAAGAGAAGAACAATAGATGATGTTGTGCCCTGACTTAATATGCTTTAATAGCAGGGAGCATTTCTCTGACGGCAGAACAAAGTCTTTAAAAAGACTACTAATACCTGGGTGTCACGATTTACGATAATACAAAAGTAGTTAAATTAGCTCCATTACTAGAGACACAAGTTGCCGACACAATAGTCACTTCGGTATTCTTTTGCAGCAACAGAAGCCATTTCCATTACACTGTACAAAAGCGCAAGGTAAAAGTGCAAGAGACTGTTTTTTTTTATTACTGATATGGAAACAAGCACAAATACAAAAAAAAAGGACTATGTTACTGCTGAATGTAACTTTTTCTTATCTTTTGTAGTAATTTTTGGGGAATTGGCTCTCATTCTTGTTTTCAGGGACTTAGGAAATAGATTTGTTGGTATTAAAGGTGTGTAACATTTAGAAGGACCTAGTTGAAGTAATGTAAGATAATAATCCTAATTCTCTTGTCATTAGTGTGTAATCACAGGAAGATGAGAATAAATGAGTCGATTATCTGTGGAGGGAGTGGGTTGCCTTTCATGTTGTCGTCATGTTTCTACCGTAGTTCTGAGCGGACGTCCTCTTTTTCTTAACATTTTATAGCATCATGATCACCTGCCCACTGTTAATATCATTTTAATAAAATTAAAAATAAAAAAAACAACAACTGACAAAACAAAACTTGGCTGTAATGAGGGACTTATGCCTTTTTGTGGAAATGGTACTCATCACATTGGCTGCTGGATCATATGTTAAAGTCACAGCCTCGTTGGAGTGAAAAAACTGGTTTAGAAACATCTACAAGTAAACAGAAGTGCTGCAGTTTTTCTAGATTAAAACCAGAGGATGTTATATTTCTCAATCAACCTAAATGAGCCTTTGTTATATTCAATGGATCAACAGTTGTATGGCATAAAACCAAGATTTAGATTTTCCCCTGAATGGGTCGTAAACCTGAATATACAAGCGTCTCTTTGAAATTGGCTGAGAAATATTTTAGACTCGGCTCCAACAATTATGTCGATGTGTTTACAGGCTCGTCTTGAGTGGTTCAAAAGCATCACAGCAACACACTGAAGCAACCTCTGTATGTCTACATTTATATTTATATCCATGTACTGAGCCTTTAAAAAGCTTTTTCTGAGAAAGTAGGTGTTGAGGAATGTTCTGTGTCATGTTTGGGCCAAAGGGTCTCCTTTTTGTAAAGTTGCTTTAACAGAGGTTGTTTGTATATCGATATCTCCCATGTACTTGTTTTCCTGTGTCCACTTCTAGTCCAACACATCCTTTAACCGAGACGTGGTGAAGGCTGGTACCGGCAGACGTTTCCTTGGTGGGCTCCTTGACGACACGTCCTACTGCTACACTCTGGAGGTGTCCTTCTACAGCTACATGACCGCCGGCAGCACCGCCCCAGTACCCTACACTGAGGAGACATGTATCCTTTAACATACGGACACTTTTACCAGTCTATTGATCATTAGCGTCATAATCAGAGGGTTTATGTTGCATGCATTCATGAGTCTGTGTGCGAGTTTGTTAGGTCACTAAAAGCACGTTGATCTTTTGTTGTTGCTTGTAGCGACAGATGTGCACTGACAGAATAGGGATGTGATAACTGTGTCTATTGATTTCATTTACAAAGGAGAGCAGAGAAAGGGGCTTGTGTTGGCATATGTAGTTCTGTGTGCACATGATTCAGGCTGTGATTGTGATAAACAATAGAACAATGGAAAAAACATGATTCCTGTCAACTCCAATCACACACATGCACACACGTATGTGTTGACAGCGGAGTGGAAGGTCACAGGTGCCTTAATTGAGTCAGATAGGGAGAAGTTTTCCTTCAGCTGACCTTCTCAGGGCTGGAGAGCTCCCAAGAGCTGATAGTGGTCTGATCTCTCCATAGAGTGAGTGAGAAGAGGGAGGAAGACAGATTCAAAGAGAGTGATAAGAACCCCACATATGAAAACTCTGTGGGTGTATAGATGCAGCCCTAGTGCCCTCTAGTGCCTGGAGTTGGAGCAGTTTGATTCACCACAGATGTGGCTATTCACCTGGAAAGTTATTGACATTCATTTTGAAGCCCATATATCAAAAATGAGGTATCTTTATGCCCATGTAGAAAACTAAAGACTGCACTGCAGCGAAAAGGCAGGATTAAGCATGTGCAGCAGTTTTCACTTTATATGGCCAGGAAAAAAAATCTGGAATTCTTCAGAGCGACATTGCTCACAGTGTCAGTCTAAATGCACAATTCAGATTTATCGCTAACATTGGACATTATTTGTTGGCTGTTCACACTCTTTTTCTTCCGGTCCTGGACAGACCTGCATGTATAAAAGCAGTTAAGTCAGATTGTTCCATCAGTACAAATACAAACTGTCCACTGTGAAAATATTCCATTATTATCCATTAATCTCATGTTATTCATTTAGTAAAGGTTATGCAGTCAAACACTTGTAATTAATAATATCATATGATGCATAATCGTCATTGTTTAATGGTCCCCGTCAGTGTTTTACTATCGTATATGATGTTTTTGGATTCATTTTACTGCTAGACATGTTTAAGGCTGGGGTGACACTGCAGAAGATCAGATCTGTATCTGATTTAGAACCACATATGGAAGTGACCCAGATAAGAACTGAAAAGATCAGAATCAGTGTGATTTATGCTGCCCACACTGTCATGAAAAAAACAGCTGAGTCACATATGAGTAAAGGATCAGTTTCAGCTGCAGCTTTGCCTTCACTTCCAGCATGTAACCCTTAAGGAGTTTGTATTTAAATAAATACATTCTAAAAAATATATTTTATTGTTTAATTGCTGCTTAAAACATAGACTGATTTTTAAATATAATTAGTCTGGTCTATCTCAGTTTATATTTGACATTCAAGGTATCACACCTCTGGACAAACCTACAGCCAAAGGCAGCAGGCGTAGAGTTTAACACATCAACTCACACCTGACCTGCCGAATCTCAAAGAAATGGTTCTGATGGGCTCTAACTAATCTAAGCTCAGTGGAAAACCGTTTGTATGACAAAATAACAAGACTGACCTGCCAGAGCAAATGAACATTTACAGGTGGAGCTGATTTCCAGGCTGCCAACACAATCAATAATTTGACAAAATATATTGATTTAAAAAAGATCTTCAGAATCTGTAATCCGTACTGTGGTGATGACAATGATCTGTTATTCTAAAGAACAAACCACAGAATGCGCATATTGATCGATTAGATCTAAGTATTCAACAATGCTCTTGTAAAGTGTAGCCTGTGTGTGTTCGATGTAGCTGTAACCAACGTTCCTAAACCCTCAGCACTTTCGGAGGCGTATCTAAAGGCTTCATGTCAGACATGAGTGAGCACACTAATACTCAAACGCATATTTAACTCTACAGCGAGGGAAACTGGTGTGTGGTTATGATTCTGGTGTTTTCATAGCAGTCTGTGTCAGTGGGTTCTGAGTCTGATACAGAGAACGAGAGGCTGTGGGAGCAGAGGGGACGCTTCTGCTCAAGGTCAAACTAGGCGACAACTCAGCGCTGCATGGAGGGCTTGCTTGATCTTTTTTTTTCCTGTTGCAAGTGTGTGTGTGTATGTGTTTTGTTTTTGGATTTGGGGGAGGGGGGGGGCAGGTGTGGCGGGAGCGGCAGAGGGACCTGGTGTAGAGTGGAGATTGGGGTCAGGCAGGTTGAAGGAACCAACCATGTCGCTTTTTACGCCCCGGCAGTCTGCTCGATGGAGCGTGCAAATCATCAACAGAGACCTTTAGCATCTCAACACCCCCCACCCCCACCTTTCTCACCTGTGTGCTCACACTTACACACACACACTCACTCACTCACTGTCCTCTAAACTAATCCATGACAAATAAATAATAACCTCGACCACTAACTCCTACCTGCCTACGAACACGCCGCCCTTACCCTTTCATCGTTTCCGACTCTCCACTGCTGTGACTTGTCGCCACTAAAATTGAAATCTTAACCTTTCCCACAGCTGAGACTTTTGTCACAGTTTGAAGGTATAATGTGGTGTATGTGTGTATTTATTTGTCTGATCCATCCTTTCCTCTCTTGTTCTGTCCTCCTCTCTCCTCTATTCTGTCCTTCCCTCTCATCTCATCACCCAGAACATAACAGCTCATTATATCATCTAGTCAAGCTGAGAATCCTCTTCTCTGAAACAGCAGGGACAACCTCTATCTGTCTGTCTTCTCTTTGTCCTTTAATCATTTAACACCTATGTGCATGTGTGTGTGTGTGTGTGTTTCATTGTGTGTTTAATGTGTGCATTTTTTCAATCCTACATGTCTTTTTTGTCCTGTGTTTCCATAGAGCTTGTTTTCACAGAGTAATTCCGGACGTCTCTGACATCCCTTCTCCCGTAAATCAAACATTTTTGGCCAGTCATTTTCCTCCAGGTTTTTCTGGTTTCATTGTCAGACAACATTTTTTGACAGACTTCCCAGTCCAGACTGTGAAGTTTAAACTGGAGAGTGTGATGGATCAAGGTCGAGAAAATCTGGGACTTTGTTCAAAACTCAGCTTGAGGCTTACCATTGTGTTTGTGTATCTGTGAGCCTCAGGGTCTTACTTTTGTAGTTGTGTGTGCTTTTTATTTTATTTTTATTTATTTTATTTTTTTTTACTGTGGAAGAGAGGCTGTATTCAGCATGACTTTGAAGCATTATTCAAAAAAAAAAAATGTAAAAGCCATTCAGGACCTTCACTCTTCCCTGTAAAGTTTCTTTATGGTGTCATTCAGCAGTGTCATTTCCTGTCTAGAAAAAACAGATCCACAGTATGTCAAAGTTTAAATGACAGTACCATTCTTTTTTTTTACTATTATTATTTGATTCCTGCTAAGTTTTTATTTGATTCATCGAAAAGAGACATTATTCAAAAGTGTTAACTGTAGCCTATCGTAGTCACTAGTCACACTTGTCTCTACATGTCATTAATGTACATGTGCTGAACAGAGGTATAACACTCTCCACTACTATTCTGAAATAGGGGTGAAACTGTCTGGCTTTGATAAGTTTGTATTACTTAAAAAATACACACACACACACACACATTTTTTTTGTTTTGGGCAGCACTGGTATCATGCTAAGCGTAGGTCGTTTACAGCTTTTTTGCAAAACAGTGTTGGAGGAACACTTGTTTTGATGAAATATTTGCATGTGGAGAAGTATGGTATTAAAATGATGAAGTCCGTGTAAAATGAAATATAGAAAGATGTGTGTCTTTTGATTGTGTAGGTGCAGCCTCAGAAGTTGTTCTGTCACACACACACACACACACACACACACACACACACACACACACACACACACACACACACACACACAGAGCTGGACTCGCACACATGACAG
>JAPTYQ010000019.1:32761412-32772741 GCA_029814465.1 Ostorhinchus cyanosoma
ATGATTGTATATTTAGGGCCAAATCTACTAAATATTTATGTGCAAACTCATTGCACGTGCAAAAAAATGTACAAACTGATTTACTAACAGTGCGCACTAAGGTTGCATCTTTCAAAGGCGCATCTGCATCCAGTTAGTAAGTTTTCAATGAATATGTAATATGAGGTATTTACATGCCATTGTGCATGTGCTGAAAGGAGAAAATGCAAATATATTAATTTAGCGCACGCAAAGTGATTTATAAAACCTGAAAGCAATTTTGCTGATAGAAACTGCATCTATATTAAACACGTTTTAAAGGGAGGTGCAAACAGTTTGTATGCATAATTGTGCACACATGGCTGTGGTTATTGTCGCAAGAAGGAGACATCAAAATGATGAAACAGAATGCAGACAACACATTTTTCACCCTTGTGTGAACATTTGTGGGATGAATGAGGAAACTCATTAAAACATATGGCCTATCCAGCCTTGTCATTTTGGAAGTGTTTGAGGAAGTCAGAGTAGATTTGGAGCCAGCCAACTGCCTCTGCTCCTCAGAGCTGGTCAGAGCATCTCATCCACTGTAACCCCACCTGTTTTATTTACTGACGTTCTATTATATGGCAATTTTTCTTTTGTTCTTCTTCTGATGTCTTGATATGTTCTTTTTACTTTTACTTTTTACTTTACCATTGTTCACATTGTTTTACCTACAGCATTTACTTTTTCACTGATTTTGTGGGTGGCTGTGGCTCAGGAGGTAGAGTGGGTCATCTAATAACTGAAGGGTTGGCGGTTCGAATCCTGCTGTGTCCTAGTCTTGTGCTGTTGAGTCGTGGCTGAGACACTTTACCCTCCTTTCCTCCAGCGCTTCTTCTCACACTTGTATGAATGTTTGGTGGTTGTAGGCACAAATTGGCAGCCACGCTTTGGTAAGTCTGTAGCTGTGGCAACATATGTGGTTTACCACCACCAGGGTGTGAATGTGTGAGTGGATGAATAATGGATACACTGTATGCTTGGTACAGTTATATATACACTTTTTCTGTTGTATTTATAATTTCTTTCCTGCTACTTTTTACTATATTTGAATGGAGTGAAGGATAAAGCAGGTTCAGATGATGAACAAATGAATTGAGCAACTATAACACCCAATAATATCCCCTTGGGATTAATAAAAGATTCAGATTCAGATAGACTTCACCAACTGCTAATAAAAAATACTCAGCTGTTAAATATTCCACTATATTGAGCTGTTTGTTGCTGACACACTAATGTTGATGGTGGGTCTGTCACAGGGTTAAGGTTCAGCTGTACTTTGGCCTTAAGAGTCCGCATATGTTTTTACATTTCTTTTTATATATAATGTACATATTTTTATAATGTGCTTATATTTTATCTGAGTATTTAAGTTTGCATCTTAGCTGGGAACTACCTCCTAAATTTCGTTATGTGCACACATAATGACAAAAAGCATTCTTGTTGGTGAATGTAAGTTTTTAGGTTTAACCCTCATTGTGTCTTTCACTCTATGTGTCTTTTGTTATTTATTATAACTCTATATCTGTTAGCCTTAACTTCCTCCTCAGACATGAAACTGGGCAGAAACGTGGCTCGGACCTTCCTTGATTACTACAAACTTAACAACCTTATCAAGGACAACAGACCAGCTCACATTCAAAGGTAAAACAGCATCTTTCAAACATATGGGAATTTGTCTATTTATATTTTTGCTCAGCTGTTTAACTGATCACTTCCTGTGTATGATCTTACTGTATTTTTGTGTCCAGCTCTGAAGTGATGTCTCCAACGGGAAATGGAAAGGGTAATGGTCTCAGTGACAGAGACAGAGAGAAAAGCCACAGTGTCAGGCACTAGACGGATGGACGGACGGACGGACTGAGGCACTGGACGAATGGACGAAGGCACTAGACGGACGGCTAGACACACACTGAGCATGTATAAAAGTCAGAGTACCGTGGCAGGAGGATCCTTCACACTTCATTGCCTTTAGAATCTCCACATCTCCTTGGCTATAAAGACTTATTTTCACAGATTTGTAACAGTGGAATGACTGGTACTTGCTGGATTAAATTCAGTGGATGTTTCCTCCTGGGTTTTTTAGTGACTATAAAATGTGTGCTGTTGAATGCCAAGGGGAGACAGACTGGTAACCCATGTAAAATCCATCTGAGGCCTTCATTTAGCAGCTCCTTTTATGTTTGTTGGAAACAAAAGCTGTAAATAAATGCATGATTCTCTGAGGTTACTGGCTTTTTATTTCACTACTTTTAATATTGTGTTTTTTCCAAACAAGCAAAAAAAAAAAAAAACAGCCATCAACCAAACTGACAGTTGTTTCAGAAATGAGAACCTACTCACTGCATCACTTCAAGGATTAAAGAACCTGTTTTAGCTGAAACATATTAATCACTGCTGTAATTATCCAGTGGAAGGATCTGAACTGTTTCCTTCATTAAATCCAGGAGGGGACTTCTTTTTGGCCAGGCTGTGTATATAGTGTGATTAATGATGGCTCTGATACTTAAGAGGACTGCATGAAGAATATGTTTCATGGGTTTTGAGTGTTAATCTTACGGTATTGTCTTTTATCCCACTAATCAAAAGAGGAAGAGTCAAAAGTAAGCACCATTATAGTAAAAAAAAAAAAAACCAATTAGCAAAAGCTGGAAAAGTACATTGAAGAGCAAAAGAATTGTAAAAAAAACAAAACAAAAAACAAACAAAAATAAAAACTATTAGTGGGTTGATTTTCTACTTTTATGCAGGAATGGAAGTTAATGTAAATGACGCCTTCAGCCAGCTTCTCTCCTGACATCTGTTTAGAACTAATCAACCTGTTACCTGTCTAAAAGCAGTGATACAACACACTGGTTGCAAAGGGGTGGACATTTTCTGGAAAATTTCCGTGGGAAGTTAAGTTGGGGAATTTTGGAAATATTCCAAACTGGAAACTTTCTATGGGAATTATTGGGGATTTATGGGAATTAACTGGAAATTGTGGGTAATTCAAACAAACTGTATCATATACAAACATAAATGTATATATTTTTGTTTTGTCATAAGCAAACATCTATGTTCCTACCTTGTCTTCTCAAGGTGAACATGGGATGTGATGTATGCCATAAAGCTGTCTAATTTTGTAGTTTTTATCGTTTTTTGGGGGATACCTACCTGTGTCCTGAAGTTACGCAGTGCCAGTGAAAGCCACAGAGGCACTCTAGACTCTAGAGTGATGACCAAAGTGTAATTGTATTGTGAGTAGTTGTTCCACCAAAATGATGTGGAAAACATAGTTTGAAGGTAGAAAAATATCTAGTGTTGCTTTAAATGATCAATGAAATGAAAAAAAGCTTACATTTAGCACCTAACTTACCAGCTAGCTAGCGACTGTATGAATACTTTTTATTTAATTTTTGCAAGTTAAACAGTAATACTATTATAGATCAAATATATGTACCCCATAATATTATAAAAACCTTACTGGACTTAATATAATCCACAGGCTCAACTGTGTGGCTTCAATAGTCTTGTGCTTTGGGCTCAAAAGTGTGGCCCCCAGGGTTTAAGGCTTAAACCATGCTTAAACTTTAAGCAATCATCTGTGCATGTAATGGAGGTGTGCACAGTGCATGCAGGGGGCGTGGCCTCAATAGCCCTGCAGTAAACAGTACTGTGTGTTTGATTGAGGAGTGGACTTGCATTAAATCTGGTTGTTTTAGCCAAGATTATGCTACAATATATTTTCTCTAACTATATTTAAGTTCCCTGTTGAGGGCCAACCTTCATGTTTCTAAATTTATTTTTTATTCCCTTAAATTCCCATGGAAAGTTCCCAACTTTGAAAATTCCCAGAATTTTGCAAACCTAGAGTACACTGTTTCATTTTGGGACAGCATTGTATAAAACACCCTGTTGTTGTCATAACTTTCAATTAGTGTAAAAAAAAAAACTGCACAATTAACAGACAGACATTTCCTCATAATCCCTTAAAAGTACAGTTTTTTTCCATCGCAGAAAACAAAGGCATTCATTGGTCATGACTCATGTACATGCTCAGCCTTCTTTTGCTCAGGTCCACGCCCACAGGATGGAAGTTAGTGTTGCTATGGAGAGAGAGCCTCTGATTGGCCACATTGGGTCACATGACGCTCCATCCGCTCTGTGACTCTTGGTCTTTGACAGTAATGGCTTCAGCCCAGAAGAAGATTTTCACCCCTAAAGTTCACCTAAAGTCTCTGAAATGCACTGTGTACTTGGACGTTCAGGCTGTGAGTGTTTTCCTTCATGTTCTACAGCTTTCTTATTGTACTACTTTATCCAACGCTGGCATTTAGCGGTTAGCATCCTAGCTTGACGCTTGTGAACCACTGGTGAAGTTAAACTAAGTTACAGGCAGACTTACCCTGGTTCTAACCTCACCCGAAATGACCCAGGGAAATAGCTGTGGATTAGTTAGTTAGTTGTTGTAGAAATAGCTAATTTAGGGGAAATATCATATTAGCCTGGGGTTTCCAAACTTTATCTGCATTTCATGTAAAAGTTGTGAATTAGAAATGTTAATACAGAAGTGTTTGCAAATCTAAGAAAAGCAGAAGAAGGCCTTGTCTATAATCCAGGATGGTTTTTTATTTCCATTTTTTTTTCTTTTTCATTTTTATGTTAATTATTTCTTCTGCAATTGTCAAATGAACATCCGCTGAAATATTATGCAGCATAAAATGGAAATAGAAAATTGGCAAAGTGCAAGTATGTCAAGTATTGAGTTACATCTCAAAATAAAAAAAGCTTCACATCATAACAACTTTACAACTGCTTTCTGTGTTAATTTTTAAGAGGTAATTAAGGTTAGTTTTTTTTTCCCCTGTAAAAACTAGAGACACAATTTTAATTTGACAGTTTGCAATCTCAACCTTCTATAACAGATTTATTCTGTTTGGCTGATTTCTTTTGTTTCTTTTTATTTCTTACTTTTAATCACCAGTGGTTAGAGGAACCATTGAAAGCCTGACTGAACTAAGACGTATCGCACAGTTTTATTACAGTGACTCACACTTTAATGGTTTGTTAGACCTCATATTGTTTTGTCATTTGAGAAGTTCAGAATACTTTGGTTGTTTGCTTCATATGCTGAAGTAATTCAACACAACTAGAGTTAAAAGAAAAAAAAAAGAATAATAATCTTAACAGCAGGTTTTACAGATGTGTTATAGATTGACACACCTGCAGCTTTGTAGGTAATTTAGTGACAATGTGTTCATTCAGATGCATTATCTGTGCTTTATTGTGCACTGTTTCAACAGTATATAATTACCCATTACTTTTGTTTGTGTGCAGGTCACATGTCCAGGTGTGCTCTTATCTAGGAAGAATGAGATCTACCTGAGTGTGTGCATCATGGGCCAATACAGGAAGACCCCCTGTTTGCCACCTATCTTCCCTTTACGCTTTCACCATAAAATGGTCTTTGTCAAGGTGAAGTCTGCATCATAAAGACCTGGGTTTACCACCTGATTTTATGTGAGAAGGGGTCCATGTGTGACTTTCAGCAGCTCCATTGTCTATATGACAAAAATGAAGAAAATAGACAAAGATACAGACACTTAACATAATGTTGATCCCAGACACATAAATGGATGCTGAAATTAACCTTCAGGCAGATGCACATTTTATTTCTACCTTAATAACTCACACACATTGTCTCTGTCATAAAAGAGATACAAGACATTGACTATGCCAAGGAAAAAGTAACTCCAGTACATCCACATGATTTAAATAAAGTAAACTACATGGAAATGAAAGAGAAAATGCAGAATGAGGTCCCTGCTTCACAGTATAACAGTAGTGCAATATAACACAGTAAAAACATGACGGTCAGAAAAGACAATATTCAAGACGCCTGAATGACCACTGATCTGGGATTAAGCTCTGCTTTTAATTGTAGGATTTACTGATGTCGAAAAGAATGTGTCAGTGTAAATTCTGGAAGCTGTACCTCTGGTTTAATTGTACTGTATAGAACATGGTTAAGGTGATGAGTCCACCATTATCCAGAACAACCCAGTTCTCTGATATTAACAGGTGATTTATAAACTGCATATTCCATTTGAATAGTGTGATCTAGGCCTTTTTTCTGAATGAAAAATTTTCCAGTTAAAATTGGGGATATGATAATATTATTGTGATTTTATGAGGATTGTTTGGATGTGTATAGAGCGCATTTGGAATGTGCGTCTTATTTGCTGGGTTGAGGTGCATGATGTGACTGAACATGGGCATCCAGAGAATGGAGGCTGATCCTCTGCTGGAACTGTACGTTCCACATGTGTGGTCAGAAGGAGCACCACCTACTTTTAAACATTATGACAGAGTATATCAGCACTTTGAAAACATCAAAGCCTTTTCAAGAATCAGCATGAAAATAGCAATTACAAGATTGAATTTTCATTAGAAAATTAGAGAAAGAATAAGAATATTTTGTTCATCTAAACATACTCTGTGCTATTAATTAGCTTTAATACGTGTTTATTGTATGCTGATTCATAGACTTTGTCAAGGTCTCCAGTGTTTGAGCCCATTTACATTTGGTTTTATTTGCCCTCCTATACTTTGTGCATCGTATTTATTATACTTTACTCTAGTTTGAACATCACAGGCCCCATCTCTTGATGTTAAAAAGGCTTTCTTTTCCCCTGGGAGGATGACAGAGTCAGATACCAGCCTGTCTTGTTATCTGTATTGATTTGTTTTGTCTGTACTCTTTCTATTTCCCAGACTTTCCCTGACGTGGTTGACCCTGCTGATGTAGCTAACCTCCTAGAAGGTAAACGGCCTTCTGGGATTCACTTCCTCATCTCTTAGTCCTGAATCCTTTGCTATGCAAGCTTATAGGCTATTAGCTGTGATACTGATCATTAGCTCACAGTCTATTTGTGCTTTCCTTCCTCTTAGCTGACACAACATGTTTTGAGCTGATTCAGTTGGTGCCTCCAGGTATGCTTTCTGATGATGCCATATGGGCCTGTTATGTCCCCACTGTATTCACTCATTACACTGCAAAAGTACAATCTAAACTTAGTTTGTGTGTTTATGGTTTTAGAGGGTGAGATCCTGGCCACGATGGAGCAGAGTTGCAGAGATTTCCTGTATCCTGATCCAGGATTAAACTCAGGAGGAAAAGTGGCAGAAAGAGAGATACTAATGAAGAAATCCCGCTCATTTCCTGTAGGCTGGTCTCCACATTCTTTTCATTTATATTTTACTCCTCATTTCAGAATTAGGTGTATTGTGTGTGTTTAATGTCTGCAAAGACTGCTGACACGCTCATGGATAAATGGGCTGTTTTCCACACAGGGAGGGGTGATTTGATGTCTTTCTACCATGGATATTACATTATACATTATTATACATTTTGACAAATGATTTGCTTTTCAGGGGAAATGTAGAGGTCGTGCCATTCACTAAATAATACTGCAAATTATAGCACAGGTTGTATTGGAGATATGCACTATTGCTGTTGGCAGTACTTGACTCTGATAATGGCTTCTAAGTAAAACCAGGCTGAAGAAAAAAGGTTCAAAGACAAAAAGTAGTTTCTTGTTATTTCTAATTATAACTTTAATTACCACCTTTAAAAATATACAGTGCTTCAACAAACAAGATACTGAGAAGGTAACGTAACAACAGAAAGCATAAAACCAAAAGGCCAAACAAATGCGAAACAGAGAATATCAAGTGAAAAACAGAAAATGAACAGATGCAAAATGCACATCACATGATGAAAACAAGAAGGTGACGATGCCACACAGTCCAAATAATGTAGCAGTTAATTATGTTTTTGACTTAATTAGAGACTGGATCGCGGCTAAATTTAACGTTGAACTTTTGTGACAGTCTGGATTCCTTTTTTCTTCTGCTGTTGTCTGATAAAGCAGCTGTCATTACTGATCACCTAAAGACAATTTATTCTTTCCTATAGTTAACATTAAAACAAGAAATGAAAGGAAATTAGCACATGATTTACAGAATAGTCATAGTTTAGAGTTTATGTTACATATTTTGGAGCTATTATGACTGAACACAAGTTGACATGGTCTCTATAGCCACATCTTAACAATGACTAAAACAGCCAAGATGACACCTTTCACCAGGGTTTAGAAAGAAACATGTAGTCAAAACTTTAAACTGTCAAAGAAAATGATTGAGATGTACATTATATTTAGTTGACTCGTTGGTGAAGTGCTGGTGGCTTCAGATGTCATGTATACACATACACGAAAGCCTAGTTTTGACTAGCTCTATATGTAAAGTGTCATGAGATAAATTCAGTTATGATTTGGCGCTATATGAATGAAATCTGATTGATGGACTGGTTGATTGATTGATAACAATTGCGTAAAATGCAGACGTAGTGTTTATTTTATCACTGTTTTCCTATCCGTTTTCTAAATAATATCTTGGTACAAAACATGAAACAAAACCCCTAACAGAAACACAAAAGCGATTACACAACCTCATCCCTCCAGACTGCTTATGAAAGGCCAGTTCTCATTGGGTTGTGAGGAGTCTGTCCCTGCAACACCAGGACACATCTGCCCAAACCGTCACATCCAACTTGGTTGACACTAGTGTTTTCACTGGTGGAAAAGTCCTTTTTTTAACTGAATCTTCTCATAATCTTAGTTGTTGTGGTGTCTCTGCACATGACAGACGGGTACACTACTCCAATAACTATTTCAGAAAGCACTGTCTTGACTTAGAAGGAAAGTCTTTTCTGCTGGAAAGATAGCATTTTGCTTTTAAAACTGTTGTTTGTCTCTGCTATTTAGACAGAAAACCTAAGATGAAAAGTTCCTATTTTTTCAGCCACTTCTCATTTGTCATCTTCTCCCCTTCATTCTGTTTTTCTGTCCTCTTCTGTCCCTCTCTTGCGGCTTTTTTCCCCTCTACCCACCCCTCGTGCTCTGAGGCACTAACTGGTATATTTAACTGTCTTTAAACACTGTTCCCCTCACCGTTGCTTTTATGTGTTTGTGTTTGAGGCCTACATAGCAATTTAGATGTCTCTTTCCAAATGCCATATTATTTAAACATCAGTGGAGCTGTTCTCTTTTCTGCAATTTGTTTTTTCTCTATCCAGGCATAGATTGAAGATTTGTGTCTGTAAATTGGTCGTCTACGTAGCGCTGTTATCTATGCCTTTGTCTTCATCTCCAGAGTTAAAGGTGTTGTGTTGTTCCTATTGTCTCTCTTCCTCTAGGGAATCTCCCCCAAGGTGGAATTTGCCACCGAATCAGTCATAGAAGAGAGTGACGGCCGTGACAGTATGTCCCTGTTACCCGTAAGTGTGTCCTTTCATTTTGTCTGAAGCATTGGGCAGTTATCAGCTCAACCATACTGTCCACCGAGGGTTACCGTTGTCATTATCACTGCATCAGTGTTAAATGACACTGAACAAACATGACATTTTTAAACAGCCATGCTCTATATTTTATATCGCAGGTGTCAAACATATGGCTTGTGGGCCAAAACCGGCCTGCCAAAGGGTCTGGTCCAGTCCAGCCCGTTGGAGGAATTTATGAAATGCAAAACATTACACTGAAGATACTAAGGTTGTCAAAGGTGTCAAAATCTGTTTGGTTCAGGTTCCACATTCAGCCCAATTCCATCTCAAGTGGCTCGAACCAGTAAAATACTATAATAAGAACCTATAAATGATGACCCGTTTTCACTTCTGTGAAACGACACCACAGACTGTGCTTGGTTTAGTCCCTCTTCGACACACACACAAATCTGATTCGTCAAAGTGACATTGGAATCTATTAGATGTATGTTTGAGTTCAGATACTTATTCAGTGTCAGTGTTTCAATACTGTATCACAAGATTAAGTCATATATGTTTTTGTGTCAGTATTTTGTCCCTTGTAAAGTCAAATGGAACTGTACCATGCAGTGGAAAAGCGCCATCATAGATCGGTCCAAACACACCCCAACACAGTTTGTCCAGCTTTTTGTATCTGTTAAAGCCTGTGTTTGTTTTTGGTTTATCTGAGTTGGCTGTTGCTGATCTGTAAACCTCTTTATAAATGATTTTTTATGTTTGTTCATGGCCTTTGAGAACAGCTTAGTCAAAATCTGAAGGGTTCAAGTCTATCCAAATGTCCTTCATAAGTCAAGTAAATGTTGTGTTCTATTGGCCTGTTCACCTGTCATCCCAGCTCCATGCTCAGCATTACTGTGGGAGTGGTAACCGATGATACAACAATGAAAAATCATCTCTAGAGGGCTCTAATGAGTGCTATGGCTCCCAATCAGATTGGTCTGTTTCCACTATACCTAACCACCTTCTATTGTTGCCATGGCTACTGCATCTATCTGTCCATACTGGCAGTGTTTCAAGGGTATCTGTTCTCTCCTTGTGAATGTAATTACAAGCAGGCAGATCTATGATGCTGATAGCAAAGAGTTTTTCACGTTTCCTACTAGCTGGGAGTTTGCACATTTTTTCTGTCATTTTATGTACTTTTTTTTTTTTTAAGGTTTCCAGGCAGAGGGTCACCTGTGTCTCCTCCACTGTGTCCTTGTTGATGTGTTCAGCTACACAAAATCACATTGAGGTTCTGTGAGGGATTTATTTCATTCTGCCTCATCTTATGCCTGCCCGTCTCTCCTTTTCAGCGTACTCTCTACTCCAAGATTTGCTTGACATATTTCCATTCTGTGTAATCTGCATGTGTGTGTCTTTGATTCATGCATGTCAGTTCTGAAGACAGGAAGGGAAGGATTAGGGTGGATCGAAAGAGACTTTTTACAAAAAGCAAGACAAATGAAACTCTTTCACAATCAGCCTTGTTACTAACATATGATGCATCCCACAGTGTTGGGCATGCTGTGCCAAAAACACAACCATGTATTTCCCAGGTGCAGCAACCTAAGCTAAGCTATTTGTTTAAATGGGATGTCATTGACAGCGAAGCAGATTGTCAGACTGTTCTTCCAGCCCCTCAGGGGGATGTCTGGATCAGAGCACCGCTGCGGCTGTCAGATAGCAGAACTTCTCCATTTTCATTCTCTTAATGGCTCCTCAGCATAGGCATTTCCTTGACCGCCTGCCCACCCAGCTGACAACCAAGTCCTGCTTCAACTAAGATTTAGATTGATAGCAAGTTCCTCAATACCCCCATAATCCTCAATGATGACTTCTCTACCCTTTGTCACCATTCTCATTTAAATGCCAGTGTGTGTGTGTGTGTGTGTGTGTGTGTGTGTGTGTGTGTGTGTGTGTGTGTGTGTGTGTATAGATAGATAGATAGATAGATAGATAGAT
>JAPTYQ010000019.1:32792101-32807030 GCA_029814465.1 Ostorhinchus cyanosoma
ACTGCTGTGGTGAAGAGAGAAGAGCAGCTGTTCATCGGTGGTGCTCAAAATGCATAGACTGCAGCAGATACTTTTCATCTTATTCTTGTTATTCATGTTATTTAACAGGAATTCCTTACCAAGAAAAATGAGCAGATCAAATAAATTAAAGTGGGTAAAGAGTTTGGGAAGTAGGGCAATGTGGATATTATGCACAATTCTTTTTAAGTTGTGTTTTGTATTGCTGTTTACATTTCCCTTATCTTAGGAAAGCCAATTGCAATACAAAAGATTATGTAAATTAAGTGCACCAAAACTTAGGCCTAAAATTAAGGATAGTACAGTCACTACTATTTATAGTACTATATATTGTGTGGTATAGTGCACATTGTACTTAAGTGTGCACTATATTATGGTGCTGGCTTGTTGCTATTATGTGCAATACTGTAATTATTTTATTTTTACTTAAATATTTATTTTCAAAGAAATGACCTGCAGAATTAAGAACAATGAAGTCTTTTAGTTTTGTTTTTATGAGAATGCATGTGTGTTAAAGTTCAACTAAGATTAAGCTGTTAAGTATACAACACTACTTGTTGTACCTCACCTTTCTACCTCTTTTTACCATTTGTTAAATATTGTTTTAAGTTCAATAAATGTTTCATTTTTTAAAAAATTGAAACAGATTTATTATTGTGCCATTTTCATTACGTAAATTGAGGAAGCCAAATATCGGCTCAAGAAAATCGGCAGCCTGTATCAGTTATCGGCTGAAGCTGATGAAAAAAAAATTGTAGTGGCCCTAAAAAAATCCATATTGGTCAATCCCTACTGCAAATATATTAGTGACAAAAGAAAACTACTCTGCAACCTACCTATGAGTCTCAAACCAGGGATTATAGATGCTGTAGTGAGTACATGTAGTAGCAGGACCGTAAATGTGAGAGCCATCTACCCCAAAGTAAAACTGTACTTGTTACTGTTAATGACTGTGTATCTCATTTTGCCAAATTTTCCCAAAGGGAGAATAAAAATGGAACTCATAAACTGTCGTCCACAACACTGCAGACTCCTGTCACAGATCCATTTGGTGGTCTGTTCTTCTTTAACTGCTGATTTTCAATACAGCACAAAACAAATAGAGCAAAGAAAGCAGCAGCTGAAAACAAACAGCATCAGGGGCTGAGGTTGCACTGGTGAAATGAGTTCCAGTGGTTGTAGAATCAGTAGGTCATCACACAACTGAAGGTCATGTTATTAGACTGAGTGTTCATGTGTCTGTTTTGATTAAACTACTGTTTTTCTAAATTAGCTGCATGTTTAAAGTGGGTAGTAAAAGCCATGGTCATTCGTGAGCATCTTGGAGGCAGTGTTTTGAAGTCTATTCTGTTGCAAAAGTATGTATGTATACATGTATCTGTGCATAGTAGGTTAATGTACACGTCTGAAAAGAATGAAGAAAGGTTAGTGTTGCCTCTGATGCTCTGAATGATCCCGAATTTACCTTTAACAGGAGGAGATGAGGAGCTCTCCCTGAACAACAGTGGATGTTTCATAAAACTTGTCGACCACCACTAAACCCATATGTGTGTAAAGTTACAACAGCCGCTAAATAAACACCACACATGAAGTTTGAAAACAAAATCTACAAACAACGTCCAGTGGGACTTTAAACACCTAAAAGAGAGGAAAGTAAAACTTCCAACCACCTGTCTATTTCCCACTGGTGTTTCTAAATAGTTGTGAGTTCAGAATTATTTGGTAAAAGCCAGCAATTTGAGTGTCCGACTTCATACGTTTACAAACTGTGGCAATAATGACGATCCTGTGTCCACGTGAGGGTGAGCAGCTCCGTCACCCACGTGCCCAGTTCGTTGTCGTCGCGTGACCCCTGTACCTGAGCTCAGGATGGTTCCGGGTCTAAAACACACCTGTCTGAGTTACTCACCTGGACGTCAGGGTTCTGGTCCGGGTTTGTTGGACTGGGAGGCAGGACACGCACTCCTCTCCGGGTCGACACCATCTTACACGCGTCTGTCTTCTGCTGCTCGGCACTTCCGGTATGTAGGCCAGACTCGACCAATAGAAAGAAGAGTTAGAGATCAGGTCAGGTAGACGATCCCAGAGCAGAGACCCAAACAACGAAAAGAATTCACGTTTTATTCCAAAAATAACACTAAATATATGTATATACACGGTTGCACTGGTTCCGCATACGAGCTTTTCAGAAATATAGATTCTTGAAACACACACTGTAACCTACCCAAATATAAAACGTTTTGTTTTTCACACACATTTCGAGATTTTAAAGTGATTTAAGTGCGTAGAACGAATAAAGTCACGTGGCTTGTGTTCTTTTCCATTTTTGAGCAAAACATATTTGTATCGTTTAGTTTTTAGGAGCTTCTCCCTGTTGCCTGTATTAATAGACCAATAAGAAATACTCAAAAATACTTTGAGAACTCTAGTAATGTGTGACAAAACTCTAGCAGCCCTGAGCACAGGAGAAAAAATACAAGTTATGGGTGCGTTTGAATTCATTCAGAATAAGCCTTTGGTTTCTTAATGCTGCAGCCAGTTCTTTAGGTGATGCAGTGAATATCTTTAGATTGAAGCATGCCAGGGTTCATCAGGTTTATGAAACAGTGGTGCCGGAGAATGAGACCCCAGTCACACATGGATTGGCCCCCAGAGCCACTGGTGTTTGGTATGTGATGGACAGTACAAGATGTTCACCAATAACAAAGTCTGGACAGGAATACATGTTGACATTTATTGTGACATAATCATTGTATGACATAAACAATGCCACGGTAAATGTGTCCTGTAATCAGCTAGTCAATAGAAACATTGTGATTTGGAGCTCTTTGGTCAGGCTGTGCATCTATACTGTTGATTTAATTCAGTTATTAGCTACTGTATGTTCTTAAAAAATCAAATATCAATCCATTCACCACAGCTTAAGTCCCCCATTTGTTTAAAAAAAAACAAACCCTCTGCCTCCTCATTCTTCTACATACGAAACACAAGTGCAGACAGAACTGAAAGTTTAGTATCTTTAATAAAGCCAGTTCATGATATACAGACATGACAACAATAAACAGGTTTACAGTACAACGGAGAAGCTGCTTCATTAGATTTACTGGACCCTGTCTGGAAGAACAGCCATGGTTCGCATAAATATTTGTTTCCACATCTTCATAACATGGAATTTCCAGTGCTGTAATAATGCATGTAGGACATCTGCCTACTGTGTGTGTGACTATCACAATATTACCGACTCATCTCTCAAATTAATCTCATTTGCGTGAGGTGGGTAAACATTTCCATGCCTCCTCAAATAGAGCATGGCTTATAAAACATGATACACTTAAGTTATAGTGTAAGTAGTTGTTTTCACAGGTCTAATCCAATCTGCATCTTAAATTAAATATTTATAATGGACTTAAAATGGTGCTTTTTACTCAGCTGAGGAATGCAAATTGTGTTATACACAGGAAACTTGACCTGCAAGAATAAAAATTTGACTTCTTTTGTACAATATTTGTCTCCATTACCCCATTAACATGTTTGGAATCATTTGGTTCTAAAATCAACACATGTATTTTAGTCTTCTTTACCTGTTTGTAATCTTTTCATTTAAAGCTTTTCACTTAAAGCTTGATTCATACAGATGTAGTAAAAACAAAGTAGGTGTGAGAGGTGGAATAAAAGATAAGAGGCACTTCACATCAGAACAAGGTTATCGAAGCTTAGCAGCCAACGCTTTCCACCATTTAAACAGCCCCCCCCCGTGCTGATCCATGGCTGAAATTTGAATGTACTGGTCATAGCCGCCGTCTGTCTCCCACCTTCATTCTCAGTTGATCGTCCATGTTCATCTCTTTCTTTTGATCTCAATGAGATGATGGTAATGAACACCTGCATCTGACAAACTCAAGAAATCATAGATGATCAAGAGGCAACAGGATCTGGAGAAGGAAATGACTCCACGGCCATGATGATTGGTAGCGTCCATTTTTCAGAAGTGTTACTTTACATGTTTATGTATGAAAGAATGAAGGAGAAAAATGGCTTCATCCCTCGGTCTTGGTCACTTGTGGGCTGTGCTAAGGGCTTGCCTTCCTGGCGCTCACCAGGTACCCCTTGGCCTTGATGATGCCCCTGCTTTTAACTATAATGGAGTACCGAAGGACCCACTCCAGCCTCCAATTGGCCATGTTGAGGTCCTGCGTTCCCTCCTGCAGCGCCTCCTGGAATGAAGCTGCTGACATGAGCTCTGGAGATGGAGACAAAGGGACAAAAAGGATTTATTATATAGTAATACATCAAATTATGAAGTACAGCAAGAACACATGCATAAACTGGGCACAGCAGTTTATAGAAAATGTTGCTTAACCTGATGGAAATAGTATATTTGGAGTTAATGTGGTTACTAAAAACAGTACCATTCTCCAGTTTCTTTACACAATTGGAGTTGTGTCATTAAATGTACTATGTTTGAAGGCATTTTATTTATTTAGTGCCGAGTCATAACAAAAGTAATCTTGTGACACTTTACTTTTACTTTTTAACAGCTCTGTTCAACTGTGCATAAAACTGAAAGGGATCCATCTGCACTCCTCTCTTTTACTTTATTTTAATTCATTGATTTTATTATGTTTTAACTGTATGGTTTTCATGCATTTTAAAAAACACATTTTTAAAGATCGGGTTAAAACAGGGATCCATCTGCACTCTTCTCTTTTACTTGATTTTTAACTGTATGGTTTTAATGCATTTTTAAAAATTTTCAATGTCTTTTCTTCTGTGTTTAAATCTTCAATCTGGTATTATATGTGGCACTCTTAGTTCCGATCTCACTTCACTACTGTATATTAAAGGTCTTTTTGTAAAATTTTTCGCCTGAGTAGGACTCAAAGAAGAAAATTGTAGGGGGTTTTTTTTTTTGTAATTTTTACACCTGAGTAGGACTCAAAGGAGAAAATTACAGGTTTTCCGGGTAAAGGTGATGTGGCCTGAGAGGTGCCCTGACTCCAAGACTTATGTTCAATTTTGTACTTTGAATGCACTTTTATGATTTTCATTGATTTTATTTTGTTTTAACTGTAATTGTATGTTTTTAACCTGTCTCTTTGCCATTTCTGTAAAGCACTTTGAATTGCCCTGTGTATGAATTGTGCTATACAAATAAACTTTGCCTTGCCTTGCCTACTTTTAGACCTGGTCTAAAACAGACTCTTAATAATCCAATTCACAGACACCAACAGACAGTGGTGAGGAAAAAGGTCCTTTTAACAGGAAACCTAGAGCAGACCCTTGCACTGATATGTGTCCTAAGATAAATGAACTAAAGTGACCAGATCTGAGTACTTCTATTCAGATCTGGTGTTAAATATAAAACACATGTTCATTTCAAGTTGAAAAGGCTGGATTTGCAACTCTAAGTTGTAAATTTAGTTCACTGTGCTGCTCCAAGTCCAGATGGAGTGTTTTACTTAATGCAAATGCTGATGCCATCAATTAGTCAATACACAGTAAAAATCAATATGATGTTGCAGAAGTTTTCAAATACTCGATCTCTGTTTATGAATTTCTACCAGGTTATAAAAGGGGTGGAGGTGGGAGTGTCAATCAAGTGAATTCAGGCAACACTTTAAATAAAAGCTCATTATATATCATTATCTTTGAAAACTCTCCAACATGACACAGCTGGGTCTGTAGTCAGAGCACATGAGCTGAGGAGGGAATCCTTAAATGCATTGCTGTTTAGACTGCTAAAAGAATGTGGACAAATGCCTGTCAGACAACTCAAATACATCCTGACTGATTAGATAAGAATGCATCTCAGTTAAGCAAAAACCTTTCATTCCAGCTGTCCATATATGATTGAATAACCAGAACAACCGGTAATACTGGGTCTGAACAGGGCCTTAGACTTGTAGAAATTGTTCAGAATTTGATTTTCACCTTTGGGGTCATTGTGTGTGAGCAGCTGGATGTCAAAGTCCTTAGCGAAGGCCGTCAGATCAGGAGGCATCACACAGCAGGAGGCCAAGTTAACCTGGTTACTGCTAGGCTTCACCTGCTCAGAGACAAGACAAAGCTTTAGTACACACCCAATTACATCATATAAATAAGTACATAAACAGCTGGAAGGACACAACACAGTCCAGGATCTGTCAGATGTGCAGGTGGATGCAAAGCCTAGAGTCTGTACTGATCAGAGGCTGATCCTGTGATGGTGGGAGTTTGGTTTCATTTTACACAGAGTAGGAAAACAGTGTTATGTTAATTACCCATAACTCACTGTTGCGTCATTATCAAAAAAAATAACTCATCTATGAAAGGACATGGTGCATTTATAGATGACTGAGTATGTTTTGAAAAGGTAACAATGTTTAAATTGATGGTATCACTATTTCAAACTTGTTTACTTTTTTCGTCATTTACACAAGACATTTGTTCACATTTTGCAAAGCCCGTTGATGAACTGATGACACTTTCTGAATGTACTTCTTCATGGTACATACATGATGAACCCTGCAGTATATATATGTGCCATGAAAGCCTCAGAATGTTAAAAATACCGTAATACTCATATTATAGACTATAGAATAAGACTCACTGGACAAAGTTTTCACTTAAATCCTCATTAAAAATATTGACATAAACAGTCACACCCACCTGTGCCCAGTTATAAAGCTGTTCCAGCAGATCTTTGTCCAGGTCAGAAGTTCCGATGGCTGCGATCTGCTGGCACCTGACCAAGGCCTCCAGCTCCTCCCAGGCCGGCTGAAGGTGGGCCAGTGTTTGACTGTCACCCTCCGGGGGTCCAGGTGGCGCTATGATAACAGAGTCCAGCTGGGACACTGCCAGTGTCTGACAGGCTACAGACGGCAGACAATTTAGCTTCATTTTTAAGTCATATTGAAGATTTTACACAAGACATTAACAGCTCACCCATCTCCACTGCCTCTCTGATAGAAGACTGAACCGGCTCACAGAGAAACAGTTTGGCTGAAAAAAAGACAGAGAAAACAACACAGAATGTAAACTTCTGCTGTTTTGCACCTGATTAAGATGCTTTACAGTGGCTTAGCTCTTCTAAAACGTGTTCTCTTCACCAAACCCCTTTTTCTGACACATAATATATTAAATCAGCACTTCATAAAGCAAATCACCACAAAACAAAATCCAAAGTTAAAATACAAATAAAGTCATCAATTAATAATTATCTCTCAGTAAACAGTCAATCTCAATATTTTGCCCTTCCTTAAAGATTCAGTGTGCAATATTTTGTTTTGTCTGCTATAGGATCCTTAGTTCAGAGGATATCAACACTGAAAACAAAGTTCCTGTGATGCACTTTACAGATGCCACCACCATTAAAAACGACAAAGACCAAGAAATCCATTTGCATTCATTTTTCAAACCACTTAATACTCAAGAGTGCCACAGGAATTTTCTGCAAATAGATCCTTCTCAGTCACCTTAAATTTACATACTGGACCTTTAAATATACAAAGTTATGGATTTAATATTCTGTTTGAGGGTACCACAACCAAGACTAACCTGAAACCTTCAGCTCCTCCCGCTCCTCAGGAGTAATGGCATCTGTTGCCTGTGGAATGGAGCAGTCCAGTGTATCTGCAAAGTCCTGCAAAAAAGGAAAAAAAATCCTTGGATTTATGTAATCTGATTGTAATTAAAACAGCAAAAAAAATCTGCCTGTTTGTCCGTTAGTAAAGGCCTGAAGCTGGGACCCATCTATCACATTTTTTGGCATTTCTCTGAAGGATGAGTATGTCATGAGCCTTCAATTTGCATGTATTTAGGACTCTTTAGGAAAATTTTCAATGTCCCCCATCCCCATTTGAACCCAGTGGGTGTGGAGATAAAAGCTAGAAGCAGATTAGCTGATGTTAGCAAAACAACCATAGGGAGGGCAGCGGCGTGTTCAATGTGAAAAGTACAGAATTTTGATTTGATTTTAATGCACCAAAGTATGTAACTTGGAATAAAACTAAAGACAACTGTTAAAATCTTTTCCCAGGTTGTAGCTTACTTGAACAACTTCTCTAGGAAAAACATCTAAAGTTTTTCCACCATCACCCCCACCCATAGACAGACTGATATTCCCAATGGCGCCTTTGGCAGCCAGCACTGCATGAACATTCGTAATGACAGCTTCTTTTCAGTACGGCCCCAGGCTTCGTTTGATGTCTATCACTACGTTTACTTTATCTGTCCAAGCCCTGGAATCCTACACCCCGACTTGAAAACACCACGTTACTATCAAACTCATTTACATGCTGCTCATCTAAGCAGTACTAATGCAAATTCCACTGTTTACTTCTCTTTACTGATCTGCACAACTAGAATACATCTGCCCAGTGTGGTGGCTCACTATGTTACACAAAACTGAAGCATATGGAAATATCCTTCTCACCTCTGATGTTGGCTTAGGCAGGGAAAACCACTCAGTCAGTGTGGCTTTAATGCAGTCTTGAAGCTGAAATATTAAACACAAACACTTTCAGGTATATTAACCATCCATGAACCTTGTTCCAAACAATCTACAGAGTTTCAACTCAAACTTGTGATAAAAATATTTGAGGTTTTTGAAACTGAGGGTTACAGCTTTATACTGGTCAGACTCCACACTACTACTGACCTACATCAAGTCCTGAGATGTAAACAATGGCATGAGGTTTCACACTGTGATCACAATGACGCACATAAAGTATATGAGCAGAGAGTCAAAGTATTTGAAATACACTGAAAATCAGAAATACAACTGTTAAACAGATTAGATTTGCTCTAGTTTGGGAAACATTTTGAGATGATTTAAAGTCACATTAATCCACAGTGTTTTTAGATAATCAGTATTGTGTTGGCTCAGGGTTAGGTTTATGTTAAACCCGAGTTAACCACCTTCTAGTCCAAATTACTACTGTTACTCAGTTTGACTCAATACAGGACATGGGGTAAGTCTGCAGTAACTGTGCTACAATACTTCCTACCATGGATTTTATTTCTTTAATTTTAAACTTACAAACAGTAAAACTGTGGAGGGATGCATTCATAGTACTGTCGTCAACTAGGTAAGCAGTCGTTTACTTGCGGGCTAACATCATGCTAATAAGCCCATTACAGCAGGTGCTAACAAACATGTAGGTAAAAGTGCGGAGGGTTTGACCGTATGAACTTGTTCCACCTTACCTCCTCGCTGGGGGAGCTCGGACATTTCCGTTTCAGGCGGCTGCGGTTGACTAAGTTCCCGGTGTGAAGCCTGAGGGTCTTCGCCTGGTTGAACATCTTGGCATTAGCGCTCAGGTCGGTGTTTTGAGGGTCCATGTGCGTCTCTTCTGCTAGCATCAAGTTGCTAAACAGTGTGAAATGTGTCGATCCGCTCCTTCTTCAGCACGCGCTCTGAAGCTTCTGGATGTTTGTCAAAGGCAGAGGGTTATGGTTGAGGTTAGGGTTCAGGTGACGGACTAAACCACAGCCCTGCAGCTCTTGTTAAAATACTGTAGTCAGGATGACTTGCAGTCAGTGAAAACTGATCAGACTAGTTGACGGCTGTTTAGTGGCTGTTATTGGGGAAAGCCGGTCGGCCACGCCCACACCGAGGTGTCACAGAGTGACCCGGAAAACCCGGTCAGGAGCACATGTCACCTGGAACAGTCATTCGTTCACCGTCACCAAACACTGCGGTGGATCGTGGAACGGATTTCTGTGTAGCCGCAGCTCCACATCCGGTCACTAGATGGCGGTGTAATACTTCACATGAATGCAGTGAGCCCACAGCTCAGACTGTGATGAAACTAAACTGTGAACAACATACACAGACTAACCCCAGGCCAACTGCACATTCATAAATGTATTATTCTCAAAAGGTATTTATGTACGTACTCATTGCATTTATTTAACCTTTATTTATCCAAGAGGTCCTTTGAGATAAAATAGCCTATTATTTTTCATTCTTTACCCACTGACAAAGAGGCTCAAAAAAGGATGGATGGAACTGAAAGACAAGTAATAATCTGAAACTATAAGAATAAGATTTGACAATTAAATTTTCAACTGAAAAAATAACAAATTAAATATGTATCCAAAATTTGTTTTTAGAATTGAACTGGATTGTTCTGTTTCTCATCTAGTTCTGTACTGTTGCCCGTAAAGCTGGAATATACTATGTTGTACCTATTCTCGTAACTGTGTCAGTAAGATTTATTGTTGCTAGATAAAGTGTAACTTGGTATGTGATCTTTACACCTGGTCAGTGGTGAATACTGATCTGTAGAAACAGGAATAAAAAGAGGAATGTGTCTGAAAACCAAATGAGTCCAACTTTATGGGCACTAGTGTATTTACTGGTGGAGGCTTTAAAGCAGACACACCTGTAGGGAGGGTCTGTGTGGGTTGTGCTTCATAGGCTAATGACCATAGATGTTTGGGTTTGGGGGGGGGGGGTCCTGAGTGTCAGGGTCATCAGGAGGCATTGTGTTTTGAGTTTCATAGTCGTTGGGAAATTTTGGGTTGTTATTCAAGTGCTTCAGCCCCTCCTTGAAATATATGAATACAAAGACCGACAGGCTTCAATTTCAATAAGGGAACGAGTTTCCAGGGCAACAGGGCGGTGCAGTAAGCACTGGCACCACATGAAGTCCCAGGTGTGGCCTTTGTGTGTGGACGGTTAGGGTTAACCATCCATCAGCTTCCTCCCACTATCCAAACACATGCACCCTGAAAAATAAAGTGGTCAACATAAGGTGCGGAGAAAGGATGGTTGTTCAGGCCGTCAACAAACTGGCGGCACATCCAGGGTGAACCCCGCCTCCTCCAGCTGCTAGCCTTATCTTTACAGATAAAGGTCAAAGTTTGCTTTTTGGTGTCCAGATCAGTTATCCACCTTTTCCACTTCTGACCTTGTTTGAACAATTCTAAACAGGCATTTAGTGCAGCTATGGACAACACAAAACAGAAGGAAAACATCTGGAGGTTGTAGTGGAGGCTGTTTCGATAAGAGAGCAATAATTTCAACTATCGGCTATTGTTGCACAAGAAGGTTACAAGAGTTATGGTGACCAACTGAATTTGTGTTTGAGGGAGAGATACAGACGTAATATAAATAATCATTTCTTAGAGATCCTGTTGTTTTGTGGTGTGGGTGCAGACTGGTCCAGTGCTGCTCCCTGCTGTTGTCAGTAGAAGCTAATTTTTAAACCCAAAACCACCAATTACTCATCTAAAGAAAAGCTGAAGGTACAAAGCATGCATGAGGCTGCACCGCTTTGTTGGTATTTGTTGCATTTGTGCCTGTGCATATCTTCACAGTGTCTGCCTGTGGATTTGTGGTGGATGTGTCCCTTTACACACAGGGTTTGTTCTTACTCTGGTCCTCTTTGTTCTGGAGCTGTCTTTAAAAAAACAGCACATTGTCATGCACACGTGCTCACTCAGAAAGGAAGAGTTTGACATTGCAGAGTCACATATTGTTTGCTGTCTGAGTAAAGAACCCTGTCCATGCATTTGCATTCCTAACCCACCAGGTGGCTCTAAGTCTATCAAATACACTCATTTACTCAGAGTCATTAGAGGAATCTTGTGAGACTCATACAAACCCAATGTCTCCACTGTGGAAGAAGAAGAAAAAAGGGATTAAAATTTATATAAGTACATTTCCAAGAATAATCTGGCCAAGAGAACAACGCAGACATTGTTACCATGAAGAAGAAAATTTTTTTATTTTCCTAATTGTTCTAACTCTAGAGACCACATTTGTGGGAAGTTTTGAGAGCACAAGTCATTTTGTTTGTTTTTACACACATATGTACAGTGATAACATTGAAGCCGTCCAAGGAGGCAGGTTTGAACAAAAGCCAATCAATGTGAGGATCTGTTCGACATAGAAAAATGCGGAGCAAAGGCCAATAGAGTACAGCAGTGTATGTAATTTATACAGTATGACCAGTAAAAAGGGCAGAATGGTTGAACACTCAGAAAAATGAATAATGACATAGTTTATTTTTGAGTATTTGCATCTATTTGATTTTATTTAAATGGATAAAAGTTTGGAATTTATTTATTAAAATTCCTTAAAATCAGCATAAATCTGTTAGTTACGAAAACAATTAAATTTGATTAGTTAAACCATATGAATATAGTTGAAATATGATGACCTGTGGATCAACCAAGATTCATTTATGAGACTGGATTACATCTGCTTTACATTAAGATTTCAGTACATCCATGCTGGTACTTTTGCCACTTTGTGAGGACTTGGCGTTGTACTTATTGTGTTCTGTTTAATGTGCAGGGGTTCGGGGTGTGTGTGTGTTAATGTTTATTTATATGAATGTGTCTGTTCTAAAATGTTTATTGGCCTTTTGATGTTTATTTTTTATTAGTGTAACACCATTCATCAGACCTGTAGGTCCAACAACGCCTGGCCTGTTTATCATCAACAAGCTCTAATTAATGCCATATTAAGGAAAGCTTTGCTCTAAAAGTCTAGATTCATCCTATTCACCTTCTAGCTCAGTATCCCTCTGTCAAATGACAGGTGCAGTATTATGGACTGTAATCAGTTGTATACTGTGCAGGATCATATTAAGAGACTACTGAAGATCGTTAGCTCTAGCATCCCATGACCCCCACTTTGGGGAACCCCTGCTGTAGATATTACTGTAGGTGCAGGATGAATGAAAAATAAAACAAAATATCTGGATAAAAATGTAAAATACATTGTGTTTATTGTTTCAAGTACATAGACTTTATGCATTTTATTTAAATGAGGTTTAGCGCATAAACCTTTTTCTACATATATCAAATACATTGGAGTAGTTCATATTTGATACATACACTTGTTCTTAAGTGTTTGAAACAAATTGCATTTATCAATGTTGAATACATAAATCTTGTCATTGTTTATTCCAAACGCAGTGGGTTTATTGGTATTTTTACATAAATCTCATTCTTAATTGTTTCATTTACATTTGACTGACAAATATGCAGCACATTGAGTTTATTGGCCTGTTTATATTAAATCTAAGTGATTCAAATGGATCGAAATTTTATATGTAATTGAAATACATAAATCTTAAGAGTGAGGCCTAAATATTCGTGAGTGAACCCTTAAAACAGGATCCACTGTTCAGGTACATTCATGGAAAACAGATTACTATAGTCCAATAAAGGCAATAATAAATCCTTCTATCTTAATCAGCTATAATACTAAATAATGTTGCTCTAACCAGCAGTAATTCATGATAAGTTTCTTCTGTGACATCCTTCTAGATTAGGGACGTCAAACACAATTTCTTTCAGGGGCCACATTCAGCTCAAGTTGATCTCAAATGGGCCGAACCACTAAAATAAAAATATAATAATCTATAAATAATGACAACTCTCATTTTTTTCTCTTTGTTTTAGTGCAAAAAAATAACATTGAATTATGAAAATATCTACATTTTCAAACTGTCCAAACAAAAAACATGTGAATAACCTGAAAAAACTGAAATTTCTTAAGAAAAAGACGTGCAATTTTAAAAATATTATGTGTCATCATTTATACATATAGATAACAGATCAGATCTACAAAGGCCTTAAACAATTAGTTAACAGGCAGAATATTGTTAAAATTGCACTTTGATTGCACTTTTGTTAATTTATGTTATTTTTGCATAATAAAACAAAGACAACATTTTGGAGATGTCATTTTTATAGGCATAATATAATATTTTTTCACATTAAAATAAAAAGACAATTTAGAATATTTGTTTTTATAGCAGAGGTGTCCAACCCTGGTCTTTGAGAGCTATTATCCTGCATGTTTTAGATGTTTCCCTCCTCCAACACACTTGATTCAAATGATCAGCCTATCGTCAAACTCTGCAGAAGCCTGAGAACCAACATCAGGGTTGATGGAAGTGGGAAACATCTAAAACATGCAGGATAATCATTTAAGGACCATGGCTGGGCACCCCTGAGTTATAGGTTTTTATTATTTTACTTGAGATCATATTGGTCTGTATGTGGAACTGGAACTAAAACCAGTTCGACCCCCTTGACTGTAAATATCTTCAGTGTCATTTTTGCACTTGGCACTTTCATTCCATTGGCTGAAGTGGAACCTTTGACTGGTTTTGGCTTCCTGGCTGCATGTTCTAAAGCACAGGTGTCGAACCCGGTCCTGCACGTCTTAGATATTTCCCTCCTCTAGCACACTCGATTCAATAAATGAGCAGCTCATCATCATTCTCTGCAGAAGCCTGATAATGATGGAATGGCTTCCAGGTGTGATGGAAGAGAGAAATATCTAAGACATGCAGGATACCGGCCCTCGAGGACTGGAGTTTGACACCCCTGTAGGAAGAGGTTCTGCATTTAAAGTGTCACTGAAGTCATTATGACCAACAAATGCCACATCTGGACATCCCTATCTAGTACACACTTGGTTTAGAGCCTTTATCTTATATTTTGCGGATCTTATTATTACAGTTATATTTTAGAAATTTGTTGGTATATTTTTCCTTATACATAAAAGTAATTGAAATAGTTGAATGTACTTTTTGTAAGGTTCTATACTGTGGTCATTTACTTGATTATTTCCATTTTATGCACCATATTTCTGTTCAGTATGTCACAGATGTCATGACAGGATTAGGTGATTTTAACTGGTTGAGAACATACTCCTTCAGATAAACAAACCCTCTCAGATTAGTTAGAAAAAGTATTGTCAGCTGCTGGTTTTCTGAGCTCATATGATGGTTTTTCGAGTCTAAAATGCAGAGCTGTAGATTAAACTACCGGTAACATATAAAGTGGATCAAATGAGCTCAACCTTGAACATGTACAGCAGTAATAACAACAACAACAACAATAATAATAATAATAATAATAATAATAATAATAATAATAATAATAATAATAATAATAATAA
>JAPTYQ010000019.1:32835620-32856018 GCA_029814465.1 Ostorhinchus cyanosoma
TTCCTTTCCTTTCCTTTCCTTTCCTTTCCTTTCCTTTCCTTTCCTTTCCTTTCCTTATCTTATCTTATCTTATCTTAAATTAATGCCTCCTGCTCCTGACCCACTCCAGAAAAACCCACTGATCATTGTGTTTCTTCAGGTTCTTCTAACCTCTGTTTACAGACACAGAACGTTTGCTGAATCCAGACCTGAACCAACTGAACCAACCCCAGATCTAAACCCTGACCCCATAGACCAGTACTGTAGGCATTAGGCATGATGGGTAATCACTTCATCCACCTCTGAAACAAGGTCAGTCTGGATTCCTCAGACCACATGACCTTTATCCACTGAACCACAGTTCAATCTTCATGCTTTTATCAAACTGATGATTATTTAAGAAATTAGAAGCTCCTCAGTGCATTAGTTAAAGGTTTACAGAACATGTTAGAGCTGAAACATATTCATCACCAGTTGAAGGATCTGAAGTATTTGATGTGTTCAATCCAAGTAGGGACAAAGTGAGGAGATTTTACGTAATATACCAGCACCATCATACAGTACATGATGGAATGTGAGTCCTCAAATGTTAATACTGGAGGAAGACAAAATAGAATAACATCATAGTCTTATATGAGTTAATTCTCATACTGTATATGTTTTGAAGGAAAATGGCATTTACACTTTTTTAGGTTATATTGTAATGAGTGGTATTTAAATGCTGTAGTTTCACATAAACTAATGATATCAACTTAAATGCAATACTTTCTTTGTCATTACTGCATTTAAGTGAACTAATTCTTTTTTTTTTCTTTTCAAAGTGAACTAATTCTTAACGACTGCCAAAGAAACAACGAGCATAGAGACGTTCTTAACTATGAGACATCCTGTGATCACCAGTGTTTTCAGAAATCGTGTGAGTCACTTGAGTTTGAGTCCAAGTCAAAACACCTTGTTGCCTGTAACCTTTCATTTTGTGTCAAAGTAAAAGTGAAAGGGAACACTGTCAATTTCCCAAAACAATTACATAACTAAAACTCACAGCATCAAATCAGATACAGATTGATTGATTGATTGTACTTATCAAATGATGCAACACACTTGTCCAGACAAAGACCAAATACAGGCTGCATGTTAAGTGGTGACACTGGAGCTCACCCACCATGTGCTTCACAGCAGAGATGATCTGTGCAAAAATGAGTTTGGCGTCCAGGTCGTTGAGCTTCCCCCTGGTGGTGATCCTGGAGAACAGGTCTCCGTTGCTCCCATACTCCATCACAAGGTACAACTTCCTGCTGGTCTCAATCACCTCGAAGAGCCGGACTATGTTAGGGTGGCACAGGTTCTCCATGCAGCTGATCTCTGAGGATGTCATGAGCTGGTTCTTCTTCTCCAGGCGTTGTTTGTCCATGATTTTAACAGCGACTCTCTCTGGGGGAGAAGAAGGAGAGGAAGTCCAGGAGGTCAAACGTGGATAAAGGCAAACTTAAAAGACTTAAACAGAAAATATGCACATGGATGCCACAGCTGCATATGAGATGATGGCAGAAAGAATTTACTTTGGGAAATTTAATCGGAAGATTGTTGTGGGATTATTTACAGGCATGACAAAAATGTAGAACACCCTGTAAACACAGGGCAACGTGTACAAACATAGACACACATTTAATTCTCATAACAGACACTGAAATATGTTCTCTTCAGGCAGAGATCTGGGATGATCAGAAGGTCTTATTCACGGATCCATTCAGTCTACGGCTGTGTTTCCCAAACACAGGGTCAGGACACGGAGCTGCTTTTATGGGGTTTCCAGCTGTCAGAGTAAATTGCTCTCAAGTGTTCTCTGGAGGAGTTTATTAATGTTGACTCCAAAGTTATGTACGAAAACAGAGAGGCATCAGTTGTAAAAGACTGGTGAATTAGATGCAATAAAATGAAAATGATGTAAAAGATGCAAGAGGATAAAAAAGACATACCAGATAAAAACCAAAACAAAACAGCACAACAGAAGCAAAGTGGAAATAAAGTAATGACTAAATTAATTTAAAAAAAGTATCAAGACTCAAAAAACAAAAACAAAAAAAGGTTCAAGACAAAGTTTCAAGAATTTAGACGAAAATGATAAAAGAGAGTGATGTGATTTTTCAACAGTGATAAAGTCAGTACATCTTATGAATGTGTGTGAAAATTTGTGACATATCTTTTGATGATTTCGGTCCCTGATGAGACATAAAACTGAATTTTTGGATTTCAAGCTGATACAGTTTGGGAACTGACATCAATATTATTGAAAAAACTCATTAGTAAATGTATCTGTAACTATAGTGTCTCCATAACATCAGATCATGAGCTTAGAAAGTGTGACAGAAGAAAAGGTGCTTAAAGTGATTTAACTTAAAAAAAAAAAGAAAAAAAAAAGAAAAAATACATTTAGATACAATTATCCAGAAAAATACAAGAGGAACAAGACAAATATATAAAAATAGTGAAATAATGACTTTTGGAATCTTAAATCCTGTTGTCCTCACCTTTGGTCAGAGCGTGGATGCCCAGTCGGACTGTAGAGAAGTTGCCTTGACCGATTTCTCCTCGTAGCTCGTAGAAGCCCACCCGTCGGCCCAGGATCAGCTCGTTGGCGATCCTCTCATTGTGGGCCATGTCATAAATGACCCTTTCAAACGGTGACTGCTTCATTCTCTCTGCTTCACTCACTTTTGGGATATCAGATTTAGGTAGAGATGTTAAGGGCTTGGTTGTCTTTTCCGCCGGTGGAAATTGCTCTTTGGAATTCTTGGTCACATTTGTTTTCGGCCATAATCGTAATTTTGTGGCTTGAAAGGAAACAAAAGAATCATATAAGAAACAATAAAATGCAACACACAAAGATAATTATGTGTTAATAATGAATAAAATGTGTGTTAAATAAGTTGTTGGGGGCTGTTGTAGTAATGTTAGAATTTACAAACCTGTGTGTTTAAGCAACTGTAGCACAATTTATGCCAAGTGGAAGTAAAATGTGTTTGAGGTGTGAGTCAGAGCCAAGAAACAAAACGGGGACTGACCATTAAAACCATTAAAACCATTAAAACCATGAATACACGCAAAGAGAAGACCAAGAGGAACATAAAGACAACTAGTATTAGTCCACATTTAGTACAATAATCACCAAGAACATTAAAGGTAGAGCATTAAAAGAGGATAAAACATGAATTAAAACCATTAAAGTAGGTGAAATGAAATAAAAACAACACCAGGGTTTTCATTTGAGCTCGGTCCTCTTTGGACTTCTGCAGGATTCGGGTTCATGGATGTGGAGTCTGGAGATCTGAACCAAAACTTTTTTTTTTTTCCAATAAAAATCAAATTGAGCATTATTTTGTTTGTTCTTTTTATCATCATTTATGCATGAAAAAAATCTAGATAAGCATCCAGAAACCTTAAAAAACCTGCACACTAGGGACCAACAGCTGGATCTGAAGAGTCATTTAATCGTATCTGAACTGATCCATTCAACACAGTTACATGACTGTGGCTCAGGTGATGCCCAGGTCGACTTCATAGTTATAGAGAACACCGTTGAAGAAAAAAAGAAACAAAAGAAAATGAGGCTTACATCACTTTTGTGACTTCTTTTGTAGGAGGTCATTATTGGATTAGACATTAAATGTTCAGACAAGGAGGGGATCTCTTTTTGTTCTGTGGGACATTGGTAATGAGATTGACCTTGTTAAGTGTTGCTGCTATAAATGGCCTCTTTTACAACTCCATCAACCTGCAGTTGTAGGTGAGCGAAATAAAGACAGGGTCCAAAATAGCATGTGTTATAATCTAATTTTCAAGCATAAAATTCGATATTTTCTATATGTGTTCTTATATTCCTTTGTTCAGATATGATAAGGAGCTCCTCTTTCTTAAGTTTTATTTTGACATAAACTCAAAGAGGACTTTTTTTTCTTTCTTTCTTTTTTTTGGATTCTAATCAATCCGTGTCTAACATGTGTTCTTGTTTTTAAAGCTGAACAAAAGCAGGATGTGCCAAGCCTTCCTGTTCTTTCTGTTCTGGGAAGACAAATGTTCAAACACATTCAGCACATTTATTAAAAAATAGCAAATGTTTTATTCTTTTCCCCAGACAGGACACTTTTGTTTAGTATAAACCTTAAGCCACCTTACATTTGTTATCACAGGAAATGTGACTGATGATCTGGACTCTGCACAATAAGCAACGAACAACAGGTCACAAGTCAAGAACTCAAATAATCAACTCCGGGGTTCAGTATTTAACCCATAAAGACCTATTAAAGAACACTCTATTCACTCTATTTAACCTTTCTTAAGTGATTTATCATCATTTATTAGAATATTATTCTCTGCATTTTGCCTTTTTGAAAATATAAATTATGTATTTTCCTATATTTAATTCCTAGATGATGTAGATGTTCATGAAAACTCACAAGTAAATTCAAAGGTTATTTAATCAAAACAGAAAAAAATGAAGAAAAAGTGACTTTTTACAGCAAAGATATAAAAAACTGAACGTAAAAACAAGCATTTCCACCCACTGTCATCTGTCAAACTCCATCATTTTTACTGCTGAATCAATGTTGCAGATGATGTTTCTATGAAGGAGCCTCTGAACGTCCTAATGGGTCATATCTGATGACCATGAAACTATGACAAACTGCATTTTACATTTTACATTTACCACATTGATCGAATTAATGGATCAACAGATATTAAATATCTTAGATCAATAGATGTGTGTGGCTGGTGGTGGCTGCGAAGGTCTTTAAGGGTTAAAAAGGGGCCAGTGACTGATCCGCCTCCACGATGAGTCCGTTTACTTTGGCTCAGTGTCGGTTCAGGACTCAAAGGGGAAGGATTACAGCTTCTTTTAGATACCGTATTAGTGGGTCAGAACACACAAGGCTATTTACAGACAGGGTGACCGGGACTAAAAATACAGATCAGAAATACATGTCAAGTCAACGTAGACATTATAAAACATAATGTTGTTACTACTGCTGCTCCACGTTTTCACATGTTGCTGAATAGCAATGTAAAAAATGTAACCTCTGTTTATCATTTTTTTTTAAAAGTATCTCAGTGTGATATATATTATTAGTGAGTAGATTTAAAGCATTAAAACATTTCCATTGTATTTCAAAAAGTTAATTAAATGCATTTGCAAAAACTGTCTGATTTTGTCAGATTTATTACGATTTACTGGATATTTATTGTGTTTCTCTGTCTGTACTAAACCTCTAGGTTGAACTCAATTACATTTACTACAATTATTTCAGTTTAGTTTAATCAACTATTATTATTATTATTATTATTATTATTAATAATAATAAAAATAATAATTCTAACAATGTATTTAGGTGAGGGCCTCTGTTACAGTAAAACCAAGGGAACACAGGAAATTAGAGATGATAAAACATAAATGATTCTGAAAACATCAAAAATCTAATAAAAACTATTAAGAGGTTATTACACTTAGAGAGAGGATAATCAGTGGTGATGAAAGCATAAAACAAATATCAAAAAGATTCAATAAAATAATTAAAGCATTAAAGCAAAAAACACTTAAATGGCATAAAACATGATCAATTATTAACAAAATATTGATTAAATGATGCGTTTGAATGCCCTTGAGGACACAAATGATGCAGTCTTTCGCTGTATCTGCTGCTGCTGCTCTATGCTGCAGGTTTACATCGACTGAAACTAGATTTTCTGAGATTTGTGAAAACAGGTGGTGCTTGGAGAAGAATAAAATCATTTAGTGGGTTCAATGGGTCCTCATAATCAAAGACAGTGGAGGCAAAAGACCAGAAAGTGCTTGATAAATAAATAAAATGCAGTTCTTATTATGGTTTAAAGAAGGGGACACCCAACTTTGGAATACAGTTCACACTGGTGAGCAGTGTAGTTATCACCAGTGATACATGTAATAGAAAAGTGATACAGGGTGGAGGGTTGTGGCTGAAGTATCCATGTAGAGAATATTAGCATAGTTATCAGAAAGACAATGAAAATATTTGGTGAAAAAAATAAATAAGAAAATAATAGGTCCAAATTCAAAATTTATGAAATCAGTTAATTTAAGTTGAGCAAAAATAAATCTATCTCTATACTTTTTTCCTTTTCTGTAATACAAAATATAGTGTCATATTTTTCATCACTGAAATCGGTTAAACTTTATAAAGTAAAAGTGATTCAACTTCATATTTTCATTTAGCCTGTTATATCTATAACTTTAGTCAGTTAGTATTAATTCAACCAGGCCTCACTGTTTTGGTCCCTGTGGTGCTTTCAAGGTCAGTGATGCTTTCAAATGTAACATGAGTGAAATCACATACTAACATTTAACACCTTAAGGTAGATTTCAGATTGGTAGACACTGAATTTTTGTTCTCATTTGTTCTTGATAAGAATGCTGACTTTTGAAAAAACTGCATGAGTAGCCACAAAACCGTTTTGCAATTGTAAAGAAATACACTTGATGAATAATACATTACAGCTCCTGCAATGATGACTGTTTTTCATCTGATGAAGTGTTCTAAAGAACCTACCCATGATCTCTTTACTCCAGTTTAATGAACTACCTTTGTTCTGTTTCATTATTGTGCAATGTGTGAGTGTGTTTTCCTGTTTCCCTTCTCTCTATAATTATTTCCTGCAGTTTCCAGTCTGACAGTGTAAAGCAAAAAATGTTCTTAATGTCTTATTGATTAGATACAGGTTAGACTGCAGAAAGAAAAGTCGACCCTTAACCCATAAAGACCCACCGGTGACCAAAACCATGTACTGATCTAAAATGTTTCAGAATTTCTGATCCACTAATCGTATCAATACATGTAAATCATTGGTATAAAATGCAGTTTGTCATCTTTTCATGGTCATCAGATGTGACTCATCTGGACGTCCAGAGGATCCATAATGAACGAGGAAACACAGTCATCTTCTACAACATTGATTCACCAGTAAAACCCATGGAGTTGGATCAATGACAGTGGATGGACACACTGGGTTTATGTGCAATTATAGACATTTTTGCAGAAAAAGTCACTTTTTCTTGAGTTTTGTCTCTTTCTAATACAACTACCTTCAACTTTAATGTGAGCTTTAAAGAACATCTACGTGGTCAGTAAATTCAATGTAGGAAAATAATAAATTTACAATGAGAAAACACAAAATACAGAGGATAATATTAAAATAAATATTTATAAATTACTTAACAAAAGCTAGAACGTAGAATATAGAGAAAAAAAAGTGCCTTAAAAGTAGCAGTGGTTCTTTATGAGTTAGTTGTGCAATTATATAGACCTTACATAGACACACTTTCAAAATATTGGGTAGTGTTTGAAACAAACAGTCCAGAACAATAAAACATTTTCAATCCTTTTATCAAATCTCCAGATAATATATGTTTGAAAGTTCTTTAAAAAGCAGAGCTGTTTACCTGGGAGATGTGGATTTTTCATGTCTGTCCGTCAGCCTCTAAACACCTGACTGAGCCTGAACATGTGAATGGATTCTCAGAGGTAAATGACACTGTACAAATCCTATTAGTGCTGCGCATTATGGAGCATTCAGATCCACTGACACACCAAGGAACATATGGAAATGCTGCATACACACTTTTAAGAATAAAGTCAACGTGCCTCATGTACTTATAATGAACAATAATACAATAATTGATGACAGACATGTGATTGTAAAAAAAAAAAAATTAAGTTTTGGTTTTTTTGTTCCCCAGTCTTCTCTATCTCCTTTGCGTTTCTCTTCCTGACATCAGGTCTGGTTTGAAGCAGTGTTCACCCTCTAAACGCCACATGTTCTGAACAAACTCTAGTTCAGTGAAACTCTCATCAGAAACAAACTGTTCATTTCCTGCACAGCAACTTTTATTTTAGAGAGCAGTACTTTTATTTTTATTTTATTTTACCTGCTCTTATTCTTATGTCCTGATCTGTTTTAATTTTCTTGTATTTGTGACGTTTTCCTCCCCATTTTGCTGGGATGCCTTTTACCTTTTATATAAAGGACTTTGAATTGTTTTGCACATGAAATGTACAAATAAACCTGCCTTTTTCTTCTCTCTTAATATTTTTGCAGTCAGATATAGAAACACATATAGGAACAAAAAAATTATTACATTATTTTTTTTAAAACAGGGCCTTCAGGACTCGATGACAGGACTCCAATGACTGAATATTTTCAGAGATGGATTCAATAACTGGCCGACGTCAGTGGTTTACACTTTACGTAAGTGGACGTAAATCCACGCGGACTCAGGTCCTCGCGCCTCCGCCACACATCAGAACCAGAAGTAGAGCTTAGCAAAGGATTTAGATTGGCATTACATTTCAGCCAATCCACATATCCTGCTCTGTAGTCGCTCCAACCATCAACGAGGATTAGTTGGCGGGAGAGGAAAAGGCGGGGCTTGAGGGTGTCTCTCTGACCAATCAGCGCCGCCCTCCTCTTAGACCGGAAGCACATGAGGCGCGCAGTTTCCTCCACGGCTGATGTTGTGGTGAACTGGGATGTGTAGTTAGAGAGCCACCGTTGTCTGAGCCTACATCCTGAAATATTAATACGTTTATTAAAGAAACGTACCCGAGAATGGAGGCAACGGCGGCCACACCCGTCACTCCCGGGGAGCACGAAGCTGACCGCGGCGGGAGTGAGGAGGAGAGCCGGGGGGCCTTGGCGGAGGAAGAGGGCGGCCAGCAGCAGACGGGCCCCGCCGCCGGGAGCCACAGCCGCCTGTCCAAACTCCCCCTGGCCCGCATCAAGGCTCTGATGAAGACCGACCCGGACGTGTCCCTGGCCAGTCAGGAGTCTGTGTTTATCATCGCCAAAGCAACGGTAGATCATACAAGTATAAGGAGAAATAAATTCTATCTATCTATCTATCTATCTATCTATCTATCTATCTATCTATCTATCTATCTATCTATCTATCTATCTATCTGTACCCATATCAGTACTTTAAAGGTTCTGTTCCTAAATTTCTGTTGTTGAATTTGTACTTATTCAAACTTACTGTGATGAGGACCAGTAATACTAAACATTAAAATTATTAACTTGACCTCTATATATTTACATATATAAACAAAACACAAAACAGCAGGAGCATTTAGGACATGTCCAGTGTGTATCTACAGTGGGACAGAGTCACTGTTCAGAGTCTGTCATGTTTCACTGACAAGTTTCTTCTGCTTCTTTTTTCAGTTTTTTTTTTTAGCAGGTGACAGAATTTAGGAGCATTACTAAGAATGTGGAGTTTCAGTCCGTTCTATTTATAAAGCACGTTTTACAATCAAATTACTGTCCAAAAACAAAACAATAAAATGCATAAAAACAAATAACACACAACTGCATTAAAACAAAATATTTTAAAAGAATAAAAGACATATAAGAGTGTAAAACAGGAAAAAATTACAAACTGCAATGAATCACACTGTGTTAAACATACAGAAAACAAGTGTTTGGGTTTTTTGTTTGTTTTTTAACAAGATTTAAAAGCAGACAGTGAAGGGGTCTGTCTGGTCTGTAAAGGCAACACGTTCCAAAGTTTGGGAGTAACCAAGATGAGGTGATCATCAGATCTGAGACAACACAAAATGTAAGGCAGAAGCAAATCCCAGAGGTAGGACACAGCAAGGCTATTGATGTTTAGGAAGAGATAAGATTCCCTAAACTAAGAAGTCCAGATTGGACAAAATAAATCATTTACAGCCTTCGTAAATGAGGGTGAGGAGTCTTTTCCAACGACAGCAGTAGCAGTATACGTAACAGTGCAATATTGTATGATGTCTTAAGTATGTCTTGTATACGTGCTTTTATTATCTGTGTTTGTGCTGAAACTTCTGATGATGGCGATGTTTGCAGGCTCTTTTGTTGGAAGCTCCAAGAATTAGTCTGGATTCTTTTTGGTCTTATTTTTATAAATATATTGAATTGACTTAATCTAACCACAAATAAAGCATAACCCAGCTGAGGGCCACCCACCCCCACAGAGGACAGTGGAATGGCCTCAATCTTCTAATAACACATCAGTTTTATACTCCCCAGTCTATGGGCTGACCCCCCCCTCATGGGCAAGGTGGGTTAGGTCAACAATGCACTGGTGTTAGCTGATTGTAATTCACCCCCCTATACTAACTTCTTATCTCCTGTGGGCATGTAAACCTGCCACTTCGTTGTGGTAACCAAGGTGAACTATCCTGCCTCAAGAAACCCTTCACCCAACTGTGAAAACAGAGGAATTCAGTGAAACACAGAAGTCGAGCGAAAAACAAAGGAATTTTAACATTAACCTATTAGCTACTAAAAAGATTAAACTAAAGACCTTGACAGTGTATTAAAATAATATGTCAGTGGCGCCTTTAATGTGGCAGCGGCTGCGCAGGTTTTTGGAGAACTGTATTGAAATTTTGTTTGCTGTGACATGCCAAATGACAATAAAGCTAATCTAATCTAATCTAATCTAATGTAGCCCTGCAACGAAATCATTATTTAAAAAAAAAAAACCTTACGCCTTACCTATAAGTTTCTTTTTTCCTCCAGGAGTTGTTTGTTGAAATGATTGCCAAAGATGCCCTGGTGTATGCCCAGCAAGGAAAACGAAAAACGTTACAGAGAAAAGATCTGGGTGAGTGTAGCAAAGAAATTCACCTCTTGGTTTCCAAATCCATCAACGATTACTGGTGTTGAAATTAAAAGGATGAAACATATCACTCTATTTCTCCATCTTTTTATTTGCTTTCAGACAATGCAATAGAGGCTATAGATGAGTTTGCATTTCTTGAAGGTAAGTTTTGCCTAAACAGCAAAGACAATCACTTCAGATCTTAAGTTAGTGCACACTGTATTTTCAATGTGACCAATATCCAGTAGTTGGCTGAATAAACGCCCACATCTGTATTCAATCAGAATGTGACCTCAAAAGTTGCAGTGCAGATGTGCACACACGTGATACTGTATTGTCTCCATTTATATAAATTCTTTTTACATATTCTGCAGGCACACTAGATTAGACCCAGCTTCAAGGGACCACAACACTGAACATCTACCCTCATCAACCCTCCAACAAACGTTTCCTGTTTCAGAGACATAATAATTGTGAAAAGTTTGTGGTACTTTCCTAAGTCAAATTCTCAGATTGGATATTTATAGTTGCTTTTCTACAATGTGCCATGAAGAATTTTCCTATGTAACTTTTGAAACACAGGCGGTAACATGTACATGTTTTGTAAATATTTGTGAAATACTACTGTACAATGTAATAAAAAAATTACGTTTTAAGCACATTTGTGTGAGAAAGAAACATCTTTTTCACTCTGGAGCACAGGTGTCAAACATGTGGCCCTGGGGCCAAATCCAGCCGACCAAAGGGTCCAATCTGACCCATGGGATGAATTTGTGAAATGCAAAAATTACACTCAAGATAATAACCATTAATGCTGTCAATAATTTTAATTCAGGTTCTCAAGTGGGTCAGACCAGTAAAATATCATAATAACCTATAATGACAATTGCAAATTTTCTCTTTGGTGTAAAAAAAAAAAAAAAGTTAAATTACATGAAAATGTTTACTTTAAAGCTGCTTATGACATTTGTCACCAATTTTTTTAGCAAATCTGTAAAACCCAAGTGATAATCGAAGTATCACAAATCTGTTCCATGATTACACACCTAAATCATTCCCCTCATGGTGAACAACTTCAAAGTGTACTCCATCACAACCAGTCCATTTGTTTACATACCAAACCATCACTAAGCCCTTTTTAGGCTTCCACACAGCAGCAAGAAGTAATGAAGCCATTTCTGTGTTGGTTGCAGCTACGCCATACTGTAGTAAGAAATGCAATTTTAGCAATATTCTGCCTGTGACTAAATATTTTGTGTATTTGTAAATTCACTGTGATTTATAACTTGAAATGTAAGTGTAAATGATAAACTGAGGCAGAATATTCTTAAAATTGCACTTGTTACTCTTAAGACATTTCAAGTTGTTCATGTTATTCAGATTTTAAAGGTAACCTTGTACATGTAAACATTATCATAATTTAATTTGACTTTTTTTCAGTGTTATTATTTTACTGGTCCAACCCACTTGAAATCATATTGGGGTAAATGTGGTCCCTGAACTAAAATGCGTTTGACACTCCTGCTCTAGAGGCTTTGAATCACTACTAAAAAAGACTGCAGTGTTTTTATCTTTTCAGTTGTGATTTGGTTTATTGTGTAAAAGTTGTAAAACGAAAAGGGGAAGTCGCACATATTACTTGAAACTTTTTCTGTTTTTGTATAAAACATAAGATGGTCAAAGTTGTTAGATCAACATTTGCAGTGTATTAATTCAGTGTCACCTCATGCATTGGGTACCAGACAGAAAACACTGTGTAAGACTGTGTAATACTAACAGTTTACCTGATACAGAGGCTGTTTAGACCTTACATTAACGTCCATCGTGGCAAATGAAATCACATGCAGATGACCCGAACAAAAGGTCTCAACACACTCGGGATGCTTTCCTATTTGATCTCTCTGGATACATTTAGGTGTAGTCTGACACTGAGGACTGCATACTCGGCTGATGTCAGTTGTGTAGTGTGCAAATGGTGTCAAAGTGTTTGAAAGTTGTCTGAAAGCCCACGATAATGTGTTTAATGTATGCAGTGCTGCTAGAGCTCTCCAGAAGGACACTTCACTACTTTTTTATTCCTAAGGATGTAGTGTTCACAGTTCATATAATCCAGTAGAATTTCATAAAAATGCAAAGTGCATTGAGATTGAATTATCCCTCAAGTGTACGGTACATGGGCCAAAAGTTTGGATAAAACTGAACCTTTGTCAAAATATATTTTTGCTAATAAAACTTTAAAACTTAGATAATTCTTACAATATCTGTTCAATGGACCTCAGAAGCATGTTTATATATATATATACTAAAGCAGCAAATCTCGTAAAAACTAAATTTGCATCAATGCCAAAACTTTTGGTTATTACTGTGTCACCAATGCCACGAGTAAAAACAAGATGGTCAAAATTGTTGGCTCAACATTTGCAGTGTATTAATTCACAGTGTCACCTCATGCATTGGGTACCAGACAGAAAACACTGCACTTTAGAATCTGCCACTGGTCGCCTTCCTGCAGCACTGAATTAGATTTACAAAATGTGTTACAAAGCCAGTTTGTTCAGTTTTAAAGAAATGTAACCCCTATGTCTCTGGATACAGAGGAGCATCTTTAATTCAATTCAATTGTTTTATTTGTAGAGCCCTATATCACAACAAGGTTATCTCACAGGGCTTTACAGGATGCAAACAAACAGTCAGACAAACAGAAACATCTTTACCTGCACTGCCTATGGGAATTTCAGATTTGATTCAAACTGATCCCTTAAGACACATCTGGTGATATTTTCTCATACCAGGTGTGAAGAGAATGCTAAGAGCTGGAGTTGTAGCCAGGTTTGTCTGAACAGGGCTTGAGAAATGTATATGCATAGTCAAAACCTTTGCAAAACAACAAATCAAGTATTAGCCTAAGACATTTACACAGCACTGTTTTGGAAATGTGTGGCTGTAAATTACTCAGAATGAATAATATTATGGACACAAGAAACAAATTGAAGCAGATTATCTGAAGACTTGTCCTGTTAACCCTCCTGTCGGTGAGTGATATAGACAACACTTATGACTGTTAATGATCCCAAATTTTCTTTAAGTATGTATGTATACTCTGCTTGATTCTGTGTGTGTAAAGAACATCTTTAATAAGATTTAGTCACTGAACAGGTGCGTCTCAATCAGTGAATCTCTTTGTTTCACTTCACTAAATTGCATAACCTCTTCCTGTTGCCCTGGAAGCTCAGGTGGATCATTTTCAACTTTCTATATCAAAGTGGGTCAAGATCGCTGTCCGAGGTGCTGATCCTGGGACCTCCAGGGATGCAGGAGCTGTCCAGGGTACTTGCCATTTTTGTACCATGAAGAAAACATGAGTTCTGATGTTAAAATGATGGGATCCAGTCTTTGCTGAACCGGTCAATCGTGTTTGAACTGTTTTATTTCAGGTAACCACTATTTTAATTTTTGCTGAAAAAGCTGTAAAGTACGTATAAACTATATACACTTAGACCTATCAAAATTTTGAAATTATAATTTCTATCTTTTAGGACATTGTCTTTTATTCTGATAATAGGTTGACGTATGTTCATTTTTAACATTAAAATATTAGTAAGGTCTTCAGCATTTATTTTATTAAAGAACTGTGACCAAGATACAAATCAAACAGATTATGTAATGGTGATGTTCTCAGATCTGCTTTTGCCCTTCATTTAAAAATATTAACCGTATCAATGTTTTTGACATAAATGTTATATAGTGCATATAATCTAGTGATGAAAATGAAAGGCTGAAAATCCTTGCTCTGTGACAGTGAGAAAAATGTGAATTTCAAGTTTACACTAGGAATGATTTAGACTCTGTAGATCTAAAATGTGTGTGTTGTTCCTCCTGGCAGCTTTTGTTAAACACATCCAGTGTTTCAGTTTTTCGGTCTCAGTGTTCAGTTTCACACTCTAGGCACATTCAAGACCCCTTGAGTTTTTGCAGCAGGGATTTTCAAAATAAATGCTTGAGTGTGTTTAAGCTGATTTTCTGGGTGTAGTGTTTCGTAGAGTAATGAAACGGAGCTGTGAGAAGCACAGATGTTTGGTTCCAGGAGAGGGCCAGTCAACTCCCTGCAGAGGAATGCCTGACTGGCACGGGGGAACGTCGAGTACTCTTTTCTAATAAAATATAATCACATGTTGAAGGATTGGACATCATTTTATTTCCACAGTCAATAAAGACATTCCATTAAGGAAATCTCATGTGAAGAGTTTCCCCTGATCCAGAGGTATCCAGAACATGAGCAGTAAATCTAGGAGTGGCTGAAGGTCTGCTTACACTGACTTGAAATTGCCTGCTGAGAAAATACATTTTACTCCTTGGACTAAAACTGAATCCCTTGTATTACTACACAATTAGTTTACATAATCTATTTTCAAAAATGTAAACCTCATTTACTTTTTAGAGAAACCACATTTTCTATTATGAATATGCTGTTTTTGGATGAGGTCTTTAGAATTAACTGGAAGCACAAAAGAATTTGATGTTAAAAAAAAAAAAATCTCCACAACAATTTCATGCAGAAAAGTGCCGTGTATCTTTCTGTATCCAGTGCTGCATTCCTTACAGTTTATTGCACTTCCCTGTTTGCTTCATTTTGAAGATTAGATGAAGCATTGCCCCCTGCATTTTATTCCTCTGAAATCCCTTTAACATCCAGTGAGATCTCTGGGACCAGGGGTTTAGTGGACTGAGCCGTCTCTGAGAGGCCGTACTATTCCTCTGCTTATCTCCATCCCTGTGGCTCCTTAAACTGTGCTGAAAATGCCTGCCGTTGCTAGTGTTTTTGAATGGCCACATGTTTATGAGTCTGTAGTACACCTTGACAGGAGACATTTTAATGGGTGCAAAGATATGCAAAAAATGTAACTGGCTCTCAAGCAGACCTGTAGTCATGGGGAAGGTATGTTTTTGCAGCTGAGATTCCAACCTGATTTCTTGGGTCAAATTCTTCAACACTTAACCCCACCCCCAATACACACACACACACACACACACACACACACACACACTACATACATACATTTGCAATTTTTACCCCAGCCTCCCCTTCAGTGCATATACAGCACCATTTCACTTCCAAAACTGAAATAGATATTTGGCCATAAGGGGTATATTGTTGCTTTACCAAAGAGGTCATGAGATCACACTTATTTATCTGTCTGTCCATCTGTCTGTCTCTCTTTCTCTCTGTCTGTCTCTCTCTGTCTGTCTGTCTCTCTCTGTCTGTCTGTCTCTCTTTCTCTCTGTCTGTCTGTCTCTGTTTGTCTGTCTGCCTATCTGTCTGTCTGTCTGTCTCTCTCTCTCTGTTTGTCTCTCTTTCTCTCTGTCTGTCTCTCTGTTTGTCTGTCTGTCTCTCTTTCTCTCTGTCTGTCTGTCTCTGTTTGTCTGTCTGCCTATCTATCTGTCTGTCTCTCTCTCTCTCTCCCTCTCTCTCAGCAGGATTACATAAAAACCATTGTACTGACTTTGATGAAACTTGGTGGATGGTTTATGCCCAGCAAGAAAAAAAATACATGTCAGAGAAAATAGGACAATGGTCATAGGACAAGGTAAGACATTTTACATAGAATTCTAGATCCATAGAAAAGTCTGGAATGGATTGAACATAGAACTTTGTTAATGAATCCATTTTTAACGAGTGGTGACAGGCACAACAAACCCCGCCCATTGCACATACTGCAGTGTATTCTGGCATCGATCCAACTGATGGCATCATGTCTAAGCATGTGCTGAGTATATCTGGGCGTGTCCTGATATAATCATGTCTATATATATGTACGTATGGTGATGTCAGCATATGTGGGCATGTGATGTCAGCATGTGAACCAAAAAAGTGTTAACATGGAGATTGAAGAAAGATTTTGTGTTGTTTCAGTTATATACAATAAATGCTTCATGTCAGAGTGATTTATGACAATTGCCTCTATACATGTGCCAAGTTTGAAGTAAAATGGAACAAAATGTATGTTTTTATAGACATTTGAAATTTCAGCGATTATCAGTAATTGGAAAAACAAAAGATTTTAAAAATTCATAAAAAAAAAAAATTGAACTTTGACCTACTGTTCTCAAAATGGCTCTCACTGGCAATCTATAAAGCCAATTTGGTATGAATCTAACCAATAGTTTTGCTGCTAAAGTGTTAAAGAAACAAAGAAACAAACCAATCTATATAGCTATAATTGTGGTGTAATTAATGCTATAATTGTAGTGTAATTAATGCTATAATTCCTATAATCTTCAGGTTTGGCCTCATTTAGGATGTTGTACAAAGGAGCTGAAAATGACTCCATCTTGGGCTAGAACAAGGACTGGAAACAACAAAAATGGGGTAAAATTGTTCTTGTTAACCAGAACAGTTTGCTGTTGAGTTTAGTGTGTGGGTCCAATAGGCAGTGGAGGCTTTTTTGGGTGTGTGATCCAAAAACATATCGTCAACAAATTAGATAAGTTTAAGTATTGGGGCATTCTTTTTATATTTTATTGGTGGTGACACTATACCATTTTTGGAATACCTAATCAAAAAGGAGTTTGTTAAGGTGCGATCAAAGACAGTTCAGGGAAATAAAATGCTCCACTGCAGAGTTATCACATGTTTCTCCATAGCTCAGTGTTTTTCAACCTTAAGGTTGGGACCCCACATGGGGTCACCTGGAATTCAAATGGGGTTGCCTGAAATTTCTGGTAATTGATAAAAAATATATATAATAACAGTACAAAATATATGGTGAGCTGAGAGGGACAATCACAGTACATAAAAAACATGACAAAATCTGAAACTGAAGCACTGTGGTTCTGTTTATCTGCCAAATGTTTCAGATGCTGCAGCTCTTTCATAATTCATAGTTTGAGTTATTGTTTGTTCAGTATTAATTGTCTCCTTGTAAATACAAGCTGGACTGACTGTACATATCCTGACCAAGGAAAATACAATTTTTACTTTGTGCAGTAATCTACACCTGGCTTTTCTGCCATAATAATATACATTATATAGCCTAATTATTGTCTGAAATTAACGTTTATTTGCAACATAGTATAGCAAACTATTACATGATAAACAACAAATACATTTTAGCTCAAAAAAAAAAAGTCTCTGTTTAGAACATCAGGGGTCGCCAGAAATGTGATGTTAAAATGGGATCAGGAGCCAAAAAATCTAATCAAATTTTTATAGCACCAAATCATAACAAACATATGTATGACACTTCACCTATAGAGCCAGTCGAAACTAGACTCTGAAGCCAATTTACAGAAAAATGTTGGGACCCACTGCCATAGCGCCACCCTTTTACAAAACTAGATGAAGATTCAGTCCTATTCATTCCAAAATGAGAAGTGAACACGATTTACAGATTTTCACTGATTCTGTCACCAAAAGTCATCCCAGTAAAACCTTTCTCCACCGTACATCTTCTGAACATTTTGACAATAAAATTGTAAAAGTCCTCTGTAGGGGACAAAAGTTTGACAGTTTTCCTTACAAAAATGCTGTCCACTGTGAAGGAAATTCCATTAAAAAATAACTAACCAAATAAAAATAATTTAAAAAATGTGTCTGAAAAATTTTTTTCATTATGCATTTTCCAATCAAGAAAACTGTTTAATGTAAAAATGCTAAAATTGTCACTTTCCTGGGTCTCAGGAGGATATTATAATTATGATAAAATAATGTTACTTATGTGTAAAAAGGACATGCTATTGGTATATTATTATTTTAACAAGACCTTTTTCATCTACTTTCCTTCATCGACATAGTATTCTCAACCATTCTGACCACAGTGACTTAGGAGACAGGAAGTGAACTATTTCATGTCACTGATGAAGCATAAATACTGTAGTACTACTGGGAAACGCTGCTGTGATGCCTGTAAGTCAGTAAAAGTTACCATTAAAGTCAAGATGGACCAACAGAGTTTTAGTAGACCTAGGTGGCTACACATTACAGATTTTGCATGAGGAGCTGAAACTTACCATGGTCTCTGTGTATAATTTTTGCCACCTCTGAAATGCGCTCAAAATCTTTGAAAGGCTTTGAAAAATGCAATTCATTCTACAAAACATAGAGACCAAGCCTTACAGTTTTCATCGTGCCTTTGCACATTTGTCTATGCTTGGGCACCAACGGACAAACAACTAAAACCCTTGATCCCAAAGCTAATTATTGGCACCAACTGACAAAATACAGGATAAAATAGAGGTCATCAGTTGGGGTTGTTTGGGGGTAATAGTGTGGAACAAGAAGAAGATTGGACTATTGGCCTTGGTGGAGGTCTACGGTCTCAGAATGTACTTCTTTTTGTCTAGATTTGTCTTGAATTTTCCATGAAGCCCTTCAAGAGGTTTTTAGTTGTTAAACAGTTAAACCACAGGAGCCTAGGCAGGGCCATATTGATCTAACCCTAAAAAATGTGTCCATTACATGTCTCACATTAATGTCAAAGGCAATTTTTCCTTGCACAAGAGGTGAGTCATGGTTCCACTAATGCTCTGCCAATGTACAGTACATCCAAAGTTTTAGTTTAGTGAAGTGTGATGCATTGTTTTAATTTATAAGTTTAACTGATGTGTCTTCACACACCCTAGACAACGCTTTGAGAACAGTTTTCCCTTAATCATTTCCACAAGCTTATTATATTATTAAACTGTAGATTCTTGAATATAAGATGCATGGTGATGACTACATTATAATTTGTAGCCAGGAGGTAAAGAAGAGAAGGGATAATTATGTGTGACAAAATGAATTAACTTGAATTGAAAGCAGTTTGCAAGTGTCTGTGAGGTTATAGATGGTATTATTTATGCACCCTGGAAAATCAACAGCTACAGGTGGAAAACTGGCAGTAAAGTCTATTTAATTCATGTTGTGTGGCATCTTCATTGTCATAAAGAAGGAAACTTGACCAGAATTAGTTCAAAATCAAATGCAAACTGTTCATTGGTATGAAAAGGATAACGTACAGCAAACCAATCATTTTGATGAAATAAGTCCTGACAGGATGATGCAGGTTTGCTTTATAACTGCAAATTATCCTGCTTAATGGATTAGATTGATATTGCGCTTTTTCTATTAACGTATACTCAAAGCACGTACAATGGATTTATTATTCATTCATTCACTCACATATTCATACTCTGGTGGTGGTAAACTACATTTGTACCCACAGCTGCCCTGGGAGGGGGAGGTGCAGCTGCCAAACTGCACCAATGGCCCCAAACCCTCACATGTATTCATATACCAGTGGGAGTAGCAGCACTGGAGGCAAGCTGGGTCAAGTGTCTTGCTCAAGGAGTTACCCAAGGACACCAGAACACAACAGCACATGACTCAGACCAAGCTGGATTCGAACTGCCAACCCTTCGTTTATGGATTTACCTCTAGAGCCATGGCCACCCTTACATAAATACTTAAAGAAGAAAATAACTGACAGCAAATTATTTTTTTAAAATCTACTGATCAGCAATGGCCTGCTACGGTATGGTATGGTATGGTACGGTATGGTACGGTACAGTATGGTATGGTACAGTACGGCATGGTACGGTGCGGTATGGTATGGTATGGTATGGTATGGTATGGTATGGTATGGTATGGTATGGTATGGTATGGTATGGTATGGTATGGCAGTGGTTCCCAACCCTGGTCCTCGAGGACCCCTATCCTGCATGTTTTAGATGTATCCCTCTCCCAACACACCTGATTCAAATGATCAGCCTATCATC
>JAPTYQ010000019.1:32922356-32940066 GCA_029814465.1 Ostorhinchus cyanosoma
GAGGAGGTGAGGGGGGAAATAGGCAGGGGGTTGGGGTGATTGAGGAACAGACAGAGGCAAAGGGGTCAAAAGATGTGTGGTGTCCATGTGTTTCAATGGGACATTTATTACAGCAGACAGCTGAATGAATGGAGGTAAAACCATCATCAACTGCAGTTCAACCTTGGAGAAAGACCACTCACGCACTAATTAAATACAGAATTAACAACAATAATAATAAATCTGCAGACACACGGAAACACAGTAGTATATGTGCTAAATGTAGACTGTGGTGTTGAAGGGCTCACCTCCATCTTCAAACTGTTCTCGGTAAAACACCGTGGACTCGGACAGAACCGACGCGGCGGACACGGCCACCAACAACAGCGACAGGGCGGTCATTACGACGAGCCGAACCCAGACAAAACACACACGGACACACTCACTGTGGATACGGACAAAGCCCTGGGCAGAGCAGACTCCTTACGGCAGCTGTGGTCCAGCCGTCGTGTGTCTCATACAGTAAATGTTAATGTTACAGTGAAAACCACTGAGACGCCGCCGCTTCTCTCCTCTCGGCTCGGAACAGATGTCTGAATCTGATTGGCTGTCGGCCCCGGACCTCAATAAGGAAGCATTTCTAATATCAGCCAATAGAATGTTGAGTATTCTGATGAGCAGGGGTTTTGAACCAATCGGTGCAGACCACGCGTATGCTTGGTACACGCCCAAAGAAGGGTTGTGTGCTGTGGATGAATCATTTGAGGAGATCAGGCAAACAGATGTATGTGTTCAATCTAAAACCATTAACTGACGGCAATATATCTGGTCTTACTTCATTATATGAAATTATTGCCTATTTTGTAATATAGTTTTCTATATATTTTTTTCTTGTCATTTGTTAATCCCTGACAGTGTTGCAAATGTTCTCTTATTTTAAAAAAGTATGATGTAAAAAATTATTTCTTAAATCTGTAAATCAAAACAGTAATCTAGCAATTTGTCAAACGTATATGTTTATAACCTCTGGAAATGTTGCTTGAAATTATAAAAACACAAATGCAATATCAAAGTTCCATGTGCCATCAAGAAACCACAGAAATATGACAGAAAATAAACATTCATGAATATCACAAAGCATCTTATTCTGTTTTTTTTAGACCATTCTCAGACTGTAGATGATTCAGACTACAACATATTTTGACTGTCATCTGCCACTAAACACCAAACAGCTAAATGAGTTAGCCAGTTAGATCATTTAATATATTGTAATGACACATTGAATGAATGAATGAATGAATTTATCTTGGTTTGTACATCAATCATTGCACTTAGTACAATAATTATAATAAACATAAGAACCAAAAAAGGAATAGGCTAGAAGCAAAAGCTTTTTTTGCCTATCCTTTTCTTTTCACCTGATACACTGCTTACATTAAATTAAATGTATACAGCATAGAGCATCCACACCATTTAAAAAAAAAAATCAACAACAACAAAAACATATCCACCATCACAATTCAATATTCCTAAATAATTTTAAACTTAAGGCAAGTTTTATTTATTTATTTATTTATTTTAATCTTTGCCAAAGGAGTGAATAACTTAAATTCATCATCAGGTCCATTCCATTATTTCACACCCACAACCCTAGTCCACTTAGACTTCACATTTGTCTTCATTTTAGTCCATTCACAAACATAAAGATCTCTGCAATTATAATTATTCTCTCTTAATTCCAAGAAATCATGAATGGTATTTGGGACAATAGTATTTGTAACCCTCATCTTCCATAAACCTATTTAGAAATAATTTATTAGAGATATTTATGTTTGTACTTTGCTTTATGTCTTGTTCCAGACTGATAGTCACTCCACAGCTTTTCTTATGGACATACTTTTCAATTTTTTACTTAATGTTTTTTAAATGTAGGTCTCCCCTTAGAATGTAGCCTCCTTCTCTTTCAGTAAGCTTTCCCTGGATATTTTAATGAATCAATTACATTTAAGATATAACTTTACATGACATTACTCACTACAACTGGAGTTAATCCTTGAGCATCTTCAAAGGTAATTCACTGTTCCTCATGTGTGCTAATGCTAATGGCAGATATTGTGTGTGTTTATGGGTAAAATGTACAGACCATGTTATATGAATCTATTTCAAGATGACAGATGTGGGCACAATACCCAACAGTTATTTGAATGCTTCCTTTTTGAATAATTGGCTTAAATTATTCCATGATATAAACACTTGTTTAATGTAGAATTTTATTTTTTTTGGACCGCATTTCCATTTGGGTTGGAACAAGGGTTTCACATGACAAAATATCTGATGCACAAACATCTGTTTGAATGCATGGCCAAGAAAGATAAAGGAAATCAGCAGATAAGAACATATTTGTAAACTATGCACCATATTACTGTATCTTTAAAAAAAAATCAACAACATCAAAAAATCATAAAGTTGATAAACAATCCAATATGTTCAACAGAACCTTTAAAATGACTAATATTAAAGTATGACAGAGCAATTTTGACATTTTACGGTTGTAATGTCACCACGTGCACCAAAGTAGATGCCTGTTGGTTAGACGTTCTTCACAATTTAAAATTTAAGACAGACCAAGTTAATGCCTTCAATAAGAACCATTTACACAATTCACTAAAAATAATCTAATACAGCAATATATTAAAGGGTGGCGAAGATGTCAATAAATAATGTGTGCATTGTGTCAGACATGAATATACATATGTGTGACTTATTTCCATATCTTAATGTAAACATTGAAAATCAGACTTTGGGCAACGTGAACATACATAAATAATCTGACACGACAAAAATGTCTGTATCTCTGTAACACATACTGCACAGCCACGTCGTCTATCTTTGACACTGTGGGTTCAGACCAGGCAGGTTGAAGAAGAGCAGCTATACTACACATGATGACCTCTCGATGACCTCTGGTACGTCCACGCCTTCTGAGACCTCTGTCTACAGGATGGATGGCGCTGCTCCCCTGGCTCACACTGGGTCTGCCCGGCTGGCTGGATGGCATCCTCTGAAGGACCTGAACAGACTTGTCTGTGGGAGGGGGGGGGGTAGAGTTTGTAGAGCAGAGCAGAGAACACACATGTCCTCCGTGGCTCCGTATGCAGATGGGCTCGTAAAGCAATCTCACACCTCCATCAGGTCTCCTCTACTGGTGTCATCTCCTTCTAGGGGAGGAAGAAGTTGATCCGCTGGGGTATGGATTTGCATCCCTGGGCTGAAAACAGTCTTTCCTCTTTGGGAACGTACAGCATGGCCTTGGCCACCTCATCGAGCGTCGCCTCATCTGTCTCCAGGCCTCGCGCTGCATAGGCATCACGTGCACAGAGCTTCACGTGGCGATACTCCAGAGGCAGGAAGGGCACGAAGAAATCGATTAAGTGACCAGACATCAGCTCACTCTGAGCAAACCCACCTGCAAAACACATCAATATCTTTATACCAACACTGGATTTAAAGAAAAACTCTTTGTAATATGTCATTCATAGTGCATGTGGTGAAATCTCTTGGTACCAGGTACTTCGGGTTGAACTGCGGACACATGTCACAACTTTTCAAGGACCATAACATTTCCATGACTATTCATAACCATTTAAATACATGAACAGAAGAGTACTCCCATCAACTCCTGCACTGTGTCTATATTTATACATCTAATTTATTATGTAGAGTGTGTTTGCTCTTGTGTTCTATGTTTTTGTTTTACTGTGTCATGCTGCTGCTGCACCGTAATTTCCCAGTTTGGGATCAATAAAGTCCGTCCATCCCTCCCTCCCTTCTGTCCGTCCCTCCCTCCCTCTGTCCCTATATCCATATACAATAATTAAACATTCTGTAAGTGTGAGTTATTATCACTTTAAAAACACCACTATGCAATAAGATATTTTTAAAGACTGTATTACAGATTCTAAATTTGGCAGAAGTGCATTGTTTGTAGTGGAAGTAACAACAAAAAGCCACATCAGTACCTAAGATAACCTAAGGGAAACCCTGAGGTTGATTTCATTTTCATTTGTTTTCAGTGTCCTTGTCTTTTAAGTTTCACGGCAGAGAGATACAGACTCATCTGGGATGAAAATGGTGAGAAAGATGTGACCTACATATCAAACAAGGTGAGTTTTCACAGTTTGGACAGGAAAGCCAATATTATCCCACCTAAACCACTCAAAATGTTGATATTTAAAATGCATTTTATTCTAAATCAATTACTTTAACTTTTTTTCCCAATTACTTTAACTTAATCACATCAAAGTAATAAGTGGCTAAATAAATCTGAAACTCTGATCATCAAACTGAAAGCAACGGACGATAAAATGTTGAGATGAACATCAAACTGCAAAACATGTAGGTGGAAAAGATTTCATCCTTTGAGCCTCAACGTTAGAATTTCCATTCAAGAATTTTGTATTATTAGTTAGTTATTAGTGAAAACAGTTTGGAAAATGTCCTGTCTGTGTTCCTCTCAATTTTTAAAGATTGATTTGTGAGTATTCTTGCCATTTTGAAAGACTCTGTAGAGAGACAGGAAATGAGTGGACAACTGAACAAATGGCCACAGGTTGGAGGTGAAACCAGGCTGCTGTGATAAGACCTGGGGCCTCATGTACAAAGACTTGCGTGGATTTCATACTAAAACCTGACATACGTTTATATCCAGAAAAGTCCGTAGGCACAAAAAAAAATCCAGATGTATTAAACTGTGCGTAGGTCCGAATCCAAGCACATTTTCGTTGTACATCCCAGTCAGCGTGGAATTGACTGCATTTGTTGGAGTACCAGACTCCTCCCTCTCCACGCCCACATTTAAATTGGTATAAAAATGGCCTGCTGGTGGGATTCCCTCAGGGATTCCCCTCTGCACGATCAGAGGTTCCAAAGCACTAGAAACATGCGTACGCCAGCTGTGGAGTGGCGTGGAGGAGCGCACATTTCCACAGTCATTTCTCTCTTTGTACATCTGAATGTGAGCGTGGAAAAGGGCTTACGCCACGTTTTTGGGCGTGTGCACCCTTCGTACATGAGGCCCCTGGACATATGTAGGATGAGCTTGACCTCATATTTTAAAATATCATCTCTGAAGTAAGAATTTGCTGCTGCTTTTTGCATCAGGATAAGGAAACACTCACCCAAGACTTAAAGTGAACCTGTACTGGTTATACTTACGGCATTAATTGTACTTTTGTGCATCACTTATAAGGAAGGGAGGCACAAATTCAGTAAAAACAAAAAAAAATCTCGATAATGCACCACACTGGACTTTTTATTACGTGACTTACGTGTGCAGAAAGAACCTATGGGAAGCAACAATTGCTGGCCGTAAGTGACGTACCCACGTTGATTCTGGGTGATGGAGAGCAAGTAAACAAGCAGCAGTAAGTGAGCAGATTAAGTGGAAAGCATGTGTTCACGCTTGTTGTTTGTGCAGCTGTAAGCTTTGCACTCTGCCATTGTCCTAGAGACACGACCCAGCACTGGCCCATAATGTGTCATCTTAGACTGGTGTGTGCTGTTCGGGGTCAGAGACCAGTCCAGCTAATCAGACAATACTATGAGCTTTCCTCACGACCGGGGTTGGAATAGCCTGTGAAGGAGGCAACATGTCGCTGAGAATGCCTGACTGATGGAGCAGTGATGTAGAACTCACGCATACTTGATAACGGCTATAACACAAGTTACCTGATGGAACCACTAGTACACTGGTTCCCAATCTTTTCTGGCTCGTGGCCCCATTTTAACATCACAAATTTCTGGCGACCTCAGATATTCAAAACACAGACATTTTTTTTGCTAAAGTGTATTTGTTTTTGATCATTTAATAGTTTGCTATACTATGTTGAAAATAAATGTTAATTTTAGGTGACATTTAGTCTATATAATATATATTACTATGGACGGAGGCAGAAACGCCAGGTGTAGATTACTGCACAAAGTGAAAATTCTATTTTCCTTGGTCAGGATATGTACAGTCAGTCCAGTTTGTATTTACAAGGCTGACAATTAATACTGAAAAAACAGTAACTCAAACTATGAATTATGAAAGAGCTGCAGCATCTGAAACCGACCACAGTGAACATTTGACAGATAAACAGAACCATAGTGCTTCAGTTTCAGGCTCACAGTTTGTCATGTCTTTTATGGATTGGGATTATCTCTCTCAACTCATCATATATTTTTTATTAGAACGTTTCTATTTTTATGAATTACTAGAAATTTCAGGGGTCCTGCCCCAAGGTTGAAAAACACTGCCCTAGTATTATACATCATCTTTTGAAGATAGCTAGTAATGAAAATTCACAACAGGTGCCCTTTAACTGATATTACAGCTTCAAAAATAATCATGTCACTCCAATGTTTGACTTGGAAAACCACCTTTCTAAATATAATTTATTCATATTATTTTATTCACAATGTCTGATCAAGGACATTACAGTCAAGGCTGTATAATCACACTTTTTTGAGCCTTTGCTTTAGTCTGGAAACACCTATAAATGGCCCACATCCTGTGTCATTGGAAGTTTTCTGGAGCAGGTGCAGAGCCCTCCTCCCAGACTAACTGCATTGCAATATGTTGAAAAGTAATTACAGGTTGTTTGCGCAATAACAGGTTTTAACTGACAGAGCAATAAGAAACTGCAGTGACATCAATATCAGTGCAACACTAACAGAAAAATGGAGGATTTGGAAGGAGGGTTGTTCTAGATCAGGGGGATCGAACATGCAGCCTGTGGGATAAAACCGGCCCGGCAAAGAGTCCAATCCGGCCCGTGGGATGAATTTAAAGTGCAAAAATTACACTGAAGACATTAACAATCAAGGATGTTAAAATCACTTTAGTTCAGGTTCCATATACAGACCAATGTGTTTTAAAGTAGATTAATTGTATAATAACCTATAAATAATGACTCCAAATGTTCTTCTTGCTTTAATTTGAATAAAATAACATTCCACTATGAAAGTATTTACATTTACAAACTATCGTTTAACAGTAAAATGTTAATAACCTGAACAAATACGAACCTCTTCAAATGTCTAAAGAAAATTGTGCAAAAAAAAAAAGTGCAATGTTAACAATATGCTGTCTGTTACTAAATGATCAAATCTGTGATGCACATGTATAAATGAGAAGTTTACACATTAAATTGTTAAAATTGCACTTATTTTTCTTCAGAAATTAATTTCTTTGTCAGGTTATTCACATTTTTGTGAAAGGAAAGTTTCTAAATGTAAATATTGTCATAATTAATAAGTTATTAAGTTAAAAAACATTTTTGCATGAAAACACAGAGAAAAATTTTGACTTGTCATTATTTATAGGCGAGTAATAATAGGCTATTAATTAATGCTCTTATTTTGCTGGTCTGGCCCACATGAGCTTAAATTGGCCTGAATGTGGATGTGGAACTAAAATGAGTTTAACACCCCTGTTCTAGATCCTCAGTATGTGGTTGGGGTGTACAGCAGGGATAGACATTTTATCCTTAATAGAATAATTAAAGAATATCGAGAGCCCTGGTATAAAGTATATGAACCTGGGCCCTAATAAATACAATGTAGGCTGCAGCAAAAGGAGGATTACAACTGAATTAAAACTATCAGCTTTGTCCATCATCTCCAAACACCCAGTGTCATTTCATCATCCTTTGCTTCAGACTAAAGTTCGAGTGTGTAAACTAAGAAAGGCCAGCTGAATATTTGACACTGTTGTTACCTTGAGACTCCATTGTTTCCGCTCGTAACCGATGCTCCAGGTCTTCCATGCCGATGTCCTCTCGGTTTTGACCCGAGTGCCAGAAGTCCAGGGCTACGTCATTAATAGTTGCTCCACCAATATTACTGGAGAGATGTTGAGCAGAGGAAAATACACTGAGTAACTGAACTGTTCTGCATTTATTGGTTTTTATGTAAGAATGAAATATTGGTTCATGTTTGTTGTTTGTTTGGCTGCATCAGTCAAATAAATAGAAATGAATGGAAATAAAGGACCTAAAACTCCATGGTCGTGATTATTTTTGTTAGATTGATATTTTTTCACAGTGATGTCACAATGAAGTATTAATATTCAGGGAATGTGATAGAAATTTGGTTTGTAAAGAGGAAATACAAAACCTCCTCTGGTTTAGAAATGACTGAGGTTTGAACAAATTAGTCCATATTATTGGAAATTGTAGTTTAATTAGCCTGAATGTAGTCAGGATGATATGTGACTTAGTATGTGTGTCTGGACCGGGTCCGTGTGGGTGCCAGCCCACTATTCCCAGATCTCTGGAGCGCTGCCGTGCAGCTGCCTTTAACCATATTTTCACAGGCCGAACATTGCAAAGGCGCATTCAATGCCGCTGCTTCTCCAGGAACTAAGCAGTATCACTTTGAGTTTTCAAAGTGTGGTAATTGAACACAGTTTAAATGATAATTAGAATTTAAACGGTAATACTAACTATCGGCAACTTTACCGCAGTTTATTATTACACCGACAATTGTTGCATCCCTATATACAACAATAGAAATATAACAAAACAATGAAAAACATGAAAAATCCATAAGAGAAGCTAATGGAGACAAATAGAGAAACATCCTTCACCACAAATGAGCTGCCACCATACGTGGGCCAGAGGTGGAATCGATGTATGTGACTGATGCAACAGGACATAAACCAACCTGAGGAAGAGGAAGATGGCTCTACGGTAGCTCACACCGTCAACGTTGTCATAATGGTCCATGTAGGGTTTGATGGCATCAATGAGTCCCGGATGAAGCTTCTCTGCCTCATCAAAGATGAACAGAGTTTGAGGACAACGCAAAACCATGTCCCTGATGGCTTCTCTCAGCTGACCCTGAATGGAAACCCCAAAAAGCTAGGTCATTTAATCACACCGGGACCACAGGCAATATTTAAGAGTGAAATATAGAAGGCAAAAGCTTATTGAAAAACAGTATCATGTCCATGAAATAGGAAAACAACTTCAGTATTAAGAGATTCTATTGATATAATGGAAAAAGTGATTAACTGAGACAGATACTATCATCATCAGATGAACTTGGCTCTGAATGGAAGTGAAGGCTGATATTAAGCTTCTAAAGTGAAAACTGGCTGTGATGGGAAAATATCAGAAAAAAATCTGTCTGATGTTTTTTTATAAGATTAGATTTATTGATTCATACTTTAAAGCTGTGTCTGACTTTTGTCACCACTGTTTCATCAAATCTGTAAAACCCAAGTCATAGTCTAAGTATCACAAATCCATAAGTCTTTCCATGATTACACACCTGGATCTCTTCCCTCATGGTGAACAATATTGAAGTGTCCACCACCATAAACAATCCATTCCTTTACAAACAGCTCGTAGGTCACTTGGGCATTTTTGGATATTTGTCGAGACGTGCATTGTGGGAAGCAGAGATCCACGCAGCTGCAGTAACAAGAGGCAATGAAGCCGTTTCTGTGTTTGTTGCCATTGCGGCCATAATGCAGCTGCGTGGAACTCCGCTACCCACAATGCATGTCACGAGAAATTTCCAAAAATGCCCGAGAGACCTACCGGCTCGGTTGGTAAACAAATGGACTGTTTATGCTGGAGTACACTTCGAATTGTTCACTGTGAGGGAAGAGATTCAGGTGTGTAATTGCGGAAAGACTTACGGATTAGTGATACTTAGACTAGGACTTGGATTTTACAGCTTTAAGCTTTATGCTCAGTTTAACAGAAATCCAATTACTAATGAGGGTGAAGTTAATTAATTTCTGGCAGTTTTGGTTTTCTTTTTATGGGAAAGGATGCATGTGATATCAGCCAGTTCATCAGCTATTTGCTTTATCCTGCTCCAAAATATTGTTAATACATCAACCTATGAAAATAATGACTTCACATCGTATCTTAACATACTTTACATAAAAGCCAAATGCTGAAACCATAAAAGAGGGTAAAGGAAGTACAAGACTCTGGCAAACTTTTATGTATGAACAGGGTGGAGGTTTTACAGCCAAGTCAAGTCACAGACACGTGAAAAGAACATACCGTGCTGCACACTTTTAACACCCCTCAGATATATATAGTGTAAGATTCTGTTGAAAGTTACTGCCCTATAATTTAGATTAGATTGTCTTTGTGTAAAACCTATTACATACATTATATTTGAAAATACTCAGATATCATAACTGCACAAGGCCATTTAACATTGAAAAAGTAGGTCAAGGTGACCTATTTTCAATAGGCTTCTGCTCCATGCCCAGATGCATCCACAGTATAAATTTGGTGCCGATATCTCAATACATTCTTTAGATAATGCGATTATGTTGTTGAATGGACAGACAAATGGACAGACAGACGACAAAACGATTACAATACCCCTCAGCCGAGGGGTAAAAAATGGATTTAAAAATAGAACATGTAGGTTTTACAGGAAGCTTTTTCATTTTTCTTTGCAGTGTGTCTGTTATATCCTACTTCACCATGCTTCGCTGTTAAACACCTAATTGCACTATATCCTGATACAGTTCATATGAATAAGCAGTTAAAAATTTGGACACAATACACTTGAATAGTTAGAATGTCAGTTTAAAGGTAGTCTCTGTCTAAATCTATTTGTGTAATACTATGTCAACATAATTTTGAAATCTGTCTCAGTGATTATGCCAAAACCTGTTTAGATATGTAGACCCAGTTGTTTGATTGGACAAAGACCAGGTTCCAAAAAGCTAAATCCCGTAAAAGAAAAAAAGTAGAGTCAATACTTGATGGATCAATGTTTGATTTGAAGCAATCAGAGCAGACAAAATCACCAACGTAATGGGCAGAATTCATAGAGCAAATTACAACATCCAGCCTACAGATATGACTAAGCCCATGACGGACCCGAGGTCACTGACATCACTGTCCCTGGCACCGGACAGTTTGATCCGGCGCCAGTTCTGTCCTCACCTTGTACGTGTCCACCAGTCTGGCATGAGGAAAGTGGAACGGGGCGATGAACAGACGGACACACTCACTCTTCACCCCGTCCCGGTACAGGTTGTCAGCGATGATCCGTGCCACAAAGTTCTTTCCGGTTCCGGACCAGCCGTGGAAGGACAGCGTCAGTGGCTTGTTGGACTCAGGGTTGTTGATGAAACCCTGGATGGCTTTCAGAACCACAGACTGGGCCAGGTGCTGTCCATGGAGCTTGGTCTGAAGGTCACTGGCCAGACCTGGATAAAAAAAGAACAGAAAAGACCAAAAACGCACACATGGACAATAATACTGGTCAGAATAGATATTTATGAAAAAACACTGAGGTTTATGCAGCTGCCATTTAAAATTTTGTCATTAATATGTTTCTAATAGTACAGGGCTTTATTTCTATGGTGTGTTTACAATGTGCATTACAAGAAAAAAACTGTGCTAAGACAATGAATCATAGAAAATTAGAGTAAATCTAGTTTCAGATAGAAACAAGATATGACAGAATAAATGCTTGTCTGTACATGTGTTTGTAGACTATGAACAGTTAAAATCAGAGGGTTAGATACAGTTTGAGCTCCCATTTCTCGGTGCATGGTGTGTTTGGGATTCCTCTTGCAGGTTAATGTTATATTGTAGAATAACATGTAGTACTCATGCAAAAACAATGGAAAAGCTTAATTTTTTTTTGCATTACGTTTGGTTTAATGTGGTATCCAGAAAGGTTTACAATAGTAAGGAAAACCATGCAAACTCTCGACAAATGTTCCAAAAATTTGATTTTAAACAATTAATTTCAACTACAGCTACAACGATTAATCGAAAAAAAAAATCGAGCCCAATTTTCCTGGATCGCAGCTTTGTTTCCTTAATTTCGTGCTCCACTTTTCACATTGTGTTACTATCAAATTGTAAAAACCCATGAAATGAAGCAAAGTGAAGTCCGTGTCGTGGATCTGGACTCGGGTGGACAGTGGTACCTGTGAGGTTGTTGCTGATCCTGCAGTCTCCGGACTCACAGCACTGGCCCAGACTACAGTACCACTGATGCACCAGGCTCAGGTAGTCCTGAGGAAACCCGGCCCAGATGTCCCTGGTGGGAACTGTTCACACAAACACAAAACCCATTTACTGAGCTGACACATCAGATATTCGAGCAGTGAACAGGGCTGACAAGTGTATTCAGAAGTACATGTGTGATGTCGGAACAGCTGATTAAAGGACACACATGATGAAGGGATGTATTTCTAATTCCAGTTTTTAGCCCCGTTTCTTACCTTGCTGTGTAGCATCGTCCTGGTTCGGCTGACACTCCCCCTCCCATATATTACAGTAAATGTAGTTAAAATAGTAGGTGGAAGCATTGGAGATGGTGCCGAAGTGGAAGAAGTCGGCGTGTGCAGGGACCGAACACAGCACCGCCAGCAGCCACAGCGGAACCATGAGTGAGCAGCCGGTCTGAACACGCCCGAACCACACTGAACACGGTGTCCTGGTTCTTCTCTCCCATTTATGGCCACCTGGATCCCCCGGCGGCCTGTACCCACTCCACAGCCTGTTCCTCTCGGCGGAAACAGGAGGGGCGTTTGTTTTATCACATTTAGCGTCCGAAGTGGGCGGTCACCGGAACAGAGATCATTACGTACGTCTGACACGAGCCTTGATGAAAATCCCTTCAGACTCAACGTAAGACCGACGATCAACAAATAACTGAAACCACGGCCCGTGTAGATCTGTAAGGTCTGCCTTTGATATTTACATAATCACACAGTACTAGCATAGCCGGGCCATTGTTTATTTACGTCACTTCCGGTGTTTCCGCTGTCCATCTATTCACCTTTTACCAACTTTGATATATGTACTATGGCAACACGACATAATGAAAGCTATATATATCTAGATTACTTCACTGTAAGGTACCAAATAGATAGTATGATGGTGTAAATGACATTTTCCAAATACACTAAACACCTCCAATACAGTTTAATCAATGGCAGTGGTCATAGTACTCGAAACACAAGCAGTTTGTCAAACTTTCTTTATTGAATCAATGTAATGTACACCAATTCCATTATTCAGTCACTGATGTTTGTGAACTACATCTGTAGCCCCAAATGCCCTGGGACACTGGTCAAACTGTCATCGCTGACACTGGAGTTGAGGTGGGTGAAGTATTTTCTCCAAGGACAGCAGTACAATTGCCCTCCATCATCTTCAAACAATCTGCAGGAGGTACAGATGAGTATTAGAGACATCAAGAGCAATTTAAAGCTGACCAGAGAACTACTGGACATGCCTCAGACTAAATGGAACGGTTAAAGATAATCAAGGTGAATCATTTGGCAGAATCTTGTCATCACAGGTCTCGTTGCCCAGATAAATCACTACATGTGGTCATGAGCAGAGGAACTAAGCTTACCAAGGTCTCCCTCTTGACACAGCACCACTCATCTGAAACAGAGAAAAACACATTTTATTACACATTTGTGACTGGTTACCTCAGCCTAAATTTACTGGGTTACTCAGCAGTAGATTGTCCACATTGAAGTTCAGGTCAGACATTTGTACAAACATCACTGAACCCATGACATGTAGTGTCATTTCAAGTCTTGTGTCCTTACCTAGTCTCCTTGGTCTGCCTTTCAGCCTCCAGTGGACAAGACAGCATCCTGAATAGAGACAGTAGCTCAAGTTTAACATGCACACCAACAAACAGACAGTTTCACCACCGACCAGGTCAGCTAGAGCTAATGTTAAACTCCACGGTTTACAGTCAGCAACACATAGTCATCACACAGGCCAAAGCACAGGGATCAAACAGTCATACATCAAGATCCCACAAACAGTTCAGACCCAGATGAGTTTATGTAGTCCAGTAGGCAGTCAACCAATTCAGCATCACTGCATTTTACAAAACATTGGCAGATTATGCCTGAGACTTGAATGAAATATTGGTAAACAAACCAGGATTATATGGTTAATGACCAGATTTTTATTTATTAATTTCATTTAAGTGTCATCAAGACTTGGACATTTATTCACTTACCAGGCTTCTACTGAGGCAAACTGTTTAAAAACTAATAAGCTTTTAGTAAGTTCTTAGAAAACTGAGTCAGACTATTGTCACACTGGGCACTGAACACCATTTTGCCAAGTGAAGACAAACCATCTTCATCTCTGAAGGAAACGACAAACTGAACTCATCTGGGTCTGAGGCATCTCATATGTAATTTACACTCACCTCATGTCCGAGATCTCAGACAGAAGAGCGACAACTCAACTGGTTCTGCAAAGTCAGAGGACTTTAATGAGAAATTAAGTGTCATAAAAACATTTGTCTTTATTCAAGACAAACCAGATCAGAATAAATACATTTCCTCAACTAGATCAGCGACCTGATTCAAATTCATCATGTCTGAGTCTTTGAGTCAGTGCTCATCTATGCGATACGTACCAACAGTCAGATCACTTCAGTATGAGACTTTGCCACCAAATGTGCACGCCCCATCTAAAGAGAAAAAGGACACTCACATTAATATGTTTTGACAGAGCATTACAGCTTACAAGAAATTTTTTGTTGATACATCAGTTAGGAGCGAAAGACATTTTTCTTCGTCACAGATTATCAGCTGAACTATGCACTCATCATTGTATCAAATATCAGTAACAACATGCCACGTGCTTTTAAACCTACCTTCATCTGGCCACACGCAACAGACATCTGCAATCCTGAAAAGAGAAAATTTTTTTAAAGATTAATCAGAGCCCAGCATGAATGGCCTCATGAGTTTGAATGGCAGATGCATCAGCTAGGAGCGAAAGACATTTTTCTTCGTCATAGAAAATCTGCTGAACTATGCAATCATCACTGCATCCGACCAGTTAAAAAGTAAACATTCACTGAGCTTTTAAACTCACCTGAGATCCAAGGACATCGTCACCTGCAAAACAACATCAGGGGTTAACTTTGCCAAAAGACATTGCCAGTAGATATAGTCCTTAACCATACTGCATCAGACAAACATCATCTTTCATTCTTTTTCAGAGAGATTCCCAATGTATTATAATCATCACTGACAGCATATTTGAGGATTTGACCTTCCAACAGTGTGCCTCACATACCATGGTTATTTTCTGGTTCAGCTTCAGGCTTATTACAACATTTCATCCACCTGCAAGAAAGACAACATAAGATAAGCAATGCACTGACACTTCTGCTTTTAGAGTTACATCTCAAGTGCCTCAGATAATATAATTTGGTGGTTGCATGTATCGTCATCCATTTTGTCAAGAGTAGCAAATAATTGTCATCACAGCAGCACAGGAATCACATGAGTTTGAGATGGACTTGTGCTTCCACTGTGTGTTGTAGAGTGGCTGATAAAGCAGCAGATGCACAACAGAGGGTTCTAAAAAGGAGGTTTAAGGTACCACTCCCATAGCATTTACCTACATGTTTATACCTGACAGACACTTAGAGGCACAAGTCCATTTCCAACAGCTAGTTGTACAGTGTTCTTACCTCCTCTAGATTCCACATGTTTCCTGCATCTCAGATCTGTTGATATAGATTTAAGTAGACGTTAGTGTTGGAAAGGTCACAGACAAAGCCTTTTTGTGTCCGTGAATAAGTCTCAGTTTCATAGTTTATCAGAAATCACTTCTGTCCACTACTCTTAAATTTGAGTCATCATCAACTTTGTTGAAAAAAAAACAAAACCAAAAAACAGGAAAACCCACCTCTTAGAATCTGACCACATCCAGAAGACGAGCGCAATTTGATCCTGAGGGAGAGGAAGACAAACTGTATTTTAGTGGTTTAATAGTGCATAACAAAGGCTGTGGAAAAAACCAGACACTAGTCACATGTTTTAGATGAAGACGGTGATACTTACAATCTTACTACGATGTTCATTTTGAGAAGCCTTGTAATCAAATCTGAAACAAAAAAGTATTTACGGTTTATCCATGAGACAAATCAGTGCTTTAATTAACAGGTTCCAAGTATTGTGTGATTCATTAGCTCCAGTAGTTTGTACTGAGGGGCCAATTAGCCTCCGAGCTAACGGCGCTAACCCGGCAAAATGGGCTAAAGACGACATCACCTCGTGCTGTCAGGACTGTTGGCATTCCTCACGGTTACTCAGATGTCCCTACCAACACTTGTGTCATCATACAGACACGAGATAATGCTGAAGTGTTCTTTCGAACTAAAAAGAAACACGTTTACTGTTAGCTCAGAGGCTAACTGGCCCTAACGACACGCGCAGAGAGGCACGTGGCGTCAGGCCTGCTCTCTTAACAGTTAAAAGATTATCTTAAAGCTTTAAAATTAGCTCTGAAACCTCGGAAAAGGTAAAGCATGCACTGTAGATTCTAGAAAAATAGCAGGAAATACTTTGCAAAGATATGAGAAAATTCTAGAGTAATGAACATGCCAAAGTGTGCAGTGTTTACCTGATGAGAAGCAGACGAACAAGACCGTTGAAACTGCGCAACGCTGGTTTTATACAGAGCCGCACAGGCCGACGGGAAAAAAAGTGATAGGACAACTTACGCCCCTTCTGGACAGTTCTTTAAAAACACATTAGAACCATCTGTAGAATCATTACTAACCACATACAGGATAAAATACAGCACAAAAAGTCAAATAAAGTCGGTTTATTTGTTCATGTAGATTCTCTATAGTGAATGTGTTTAGACTTTAACACTGTGAAGCACCCATTAAGCATATTTTTTTACTGTGAGTCAATGAAAGGCTATAATTTGGTTTGAAAAGGTGGCAAATTAGAACAGACCATAATTTATTTGGAAGTCAAAAATATCTACATACAAATAGAAAAAAACAGCAATGTTTTGTCAGAATTACCAAGTAAAATATATTACATTTTGACACTTGTTTTTTGTCTTGAAAATTGTAACTAAATGAGCGACATTAACTCAAAGTATTCCTGAACCAGATGATGTTTGACATGTGATTCTGACCCAGAGCACAGAAATACTAAACAAACTGGTACAAGTCAGAAACCACAAAACAGTTCTTTGTCTCTGAGGGTTAAGAAACAAATCTACAAAAGGAAAATAAAAATGTTTGAAACAAAATGTAATTGGTATTTTCTTGGCCCCTCTTTGAGGTCACATTTTGATAGTTAGAATCCTGTCTACTGGAGAAACTGTGGAAACTAAACCGTAAACCTCTTTAGGGAATGTTGTATTGAAGATAGCTGAAATCCGCCCACCACCCTGTAACTATAGTCCAATGGAAATACAGCCTCTATGTGAAGTCCAAAGGCTTTCAGTGGAGAATGGCTGCTAAAGGAGAACATATCTGAAGTAAACATTAGAAAGCACGTGCATGAAATGAAAAAACACCTTCTGTCAACCAGAAAATGGGAGTTTGTTTTATAGTGGAGCCTCACAGACCCAACCCTGTCTTTTCAAATAAAGAATTGACCTTTTTCTTCTTTCAGTGTGTGCATTTTTTGTTTTGTATGTTTGTTTCTACTCTATCTATTGCAGTGGTTCCCAACCTTTTTTGGCTCATGACCCCGTTTTATAACATCAGAAATTTCTGGTGACCCCAGACATTCAAACAGATTTTTTTTTTTTTTTTTGCAAAAATTATTTTATTTTTGATCATGTAATAGTTTGCTATACTATGTTGCAAATAATGTTAATTTTAGATGACATTTAGTCTATATAATGTATATTATTATGGACGGAGGCAGAAAAGTCAGGTGTAGATT
>JAPTYQ010000019.1:32940166-32961658 GCA_029814465.1 Ostorhinchus cyanosoma
AAAAACGACAACAGCTGGAACCTGTGGATCCCCACGGGTCAACACACTAGTTAAATACATACATTAGTTGTCAGCTCTGCGCTTGGCGGAGGTCTGCGCTCTCCGAGTGCTTTTCTAGTTATTTGTTTTTTTTTATCAATTATTAGAAATTTCAGGTGACCCCACAATTCATGTTGTATGAAACTCTTCGGCCAATGAATTATAATAAAAATAAACTATAAAATGCAATCATATATGGCCTCTGAGGAAACATACATTTTGACACTAAATTCAACACTCCCAAAATGCATGATCTATCTATCTATCTATCTATCTATCTGGTAATGAAATGGCCTGACCTTGTTACATAAATGTGATTGATATTTTTTTTCCCCCCAAAATTACGGCATCTGAAAAAACTCATGTAGTTTGGCTGGTTGTAGACACTTGTGTTTATGATAATGATGGATTTGGTTGAAAAAGTCCCTTTTTCTTCAGTTATCTACATGATCAGTAAATTAAACATATACTATATATATGTATATATATATATATATACATACATACATGGTTTTCACTTAAAAATGCAGAGGCTAAAATAACAAATGGTGTGTGTGTGTGTGTGTGTGTGTGTATCACTCAAAGGAAAAAATAATTTGGAAGTCATCCCAAATATAGTTCTAGGTCTTTGACGGTTCAATACCTGCTGCTCTGTAAATATGAGACCATCAGCAAAACCTGCACAAGTAAACTCCAGTTGGCTAAAGACCACTGAATGAAGTGAGATGTCACACTTGTATCTCACCTCAAAGATAAAAACCTGACGCGCAGTATTTTGCAACCTCAGAGACTGAGTATTTGAAATAAAAATCACAAAACCTGCAGGAGTAAACTCATGGAGATTTAATATTATGCATCAATAAACAGGAGAATCTGATACAATCAATGGTTATGATCAGAATGAAAAAAAAAAAGTACATTTGTTTTGATTGCTCCATTAGGCGTCACAAACTGAAATGTATGGCAAGGCCTCGATTCAACACAGTTTACAATGACAAAAAACATGAAGGGAAACGCAAAATATTTCTATCTTAAGCTAAAAGCAGCTTTGAATTTAGTTTATACTCCTAATCTAACATGGTTGGTTTTGTCTTTCTATGGGCTTCTTTGGAGTGGAATAAGAACCGTTGAACTAAGGCCACTGACACCCCCCCCCCCCAAATACATCAGTGAATGCGCATGAAGCACCAACATTGTGTCTTAATAGATCCCTTCACCACAGTAAGGATTTAATTTAAACTCATAACTAGGACTACAGAACTTTAACCGTGAACGTTAAGCACACGAATGCAACTCAAATGAGCTGACTTTTGTTAGATATTCTTGGGCCTTTTTGGTTGAAAACGTATTTTTGCATCTCATCCAAATATTGTTACATTTAGACAGAAATGTAGCAGTAAATGAGAATGAATGAGCAAATGTGAACAGTACGATGAATACTGACCTCTGTGGTTCTGATCTTGAAAAACACTGGACAAAAAAAAAACAATTATTACAAGGAAACTCCACTGGTAGAATGCAGTCTGAACTCTAGCAGCAGCATTCTAAAGTCTACTCTGGCTCCGTGTTTTCTCTGCACGAATGACTAAAAGAAACATGGAGGTAATCCACTGACATCAGGAGGGTGTTTGAGAAGAAACACAGGACAGCGTCGTGCAGAACAAACAGGAGACTCCAAACTCTGTCCTGGCCTTGCATCCTCATCATGGACCAGTGATTCACAAAGACAAAAATAAGTAAACAATCTTGGTATTAAACGCCTTCAGGCAACAGGGAACAACCTCAAGAGCATTTGTTCTTTGTCCAGAAAAGCCTTCAGCTTTTCTTTCAAAATATTTTGGCATGAAGGACATCCAACCTATATTGCATAAACCTGTCACACGTTTCTCCCAGTCATACGTGTTCTGATGCATGTATGACAAAGCTTCAGGAAAACACAAAATGGTGTAAAGGACCAAACAGGTGGAAGAGGCAAAGTTACCTTGAAATGGAAACAGAACATCAAAAAAGTAAATGGAATGACTCCTAAAGATGTAAAAGCCACAAAGTTCATATCCTCAAATATGTTACACTATTGCCAAAAAAGAAAAGAGCATTGAAAATAAAAAAAGAATATATATTTATATATCCATCATATGTATATCTATATATAAACAACAGTTATAACTAGTTGCAGGCAAGCAGAGACGTTCTCCCCACCCCTTTAAGATTGCTCCGGTCCACCGTTCTAAGGCTGTCAGACACCCGGGGGGGGGGGGGCGGCAGCTTTTACTTCCCTCAGTCACCAGATTCCCTGAGATGTAGAGCGCTGTTTTATTAGTCGAGGTTTGTTTGACGTGAACACCATCAACCACACCCCCCCAGTAAATTGTGTATTTGTAGGGAAACAAGTGCTACTCCGGCTCATCCTGTGGAGCTAAAGGTGGGCGTAGTCGTGAAGCTGACGAACAGAGGTCAGAAGGGGGGTGTTGTTACTCCCATCTCCACTCCGAGTCATGTGGTTGGTGGGAGGCGGGTGTCACCGGTGGTGGACGTGAGATTGACCAAATAAAGAGAGGAGCTTTACTAATTTTCATGTTACATCTTAGAAGCTTTTCCATTCGATTTCATTCATTTCCATACTGTTTTACAGTCAAATGCAAAGCTGTGTACATTTTCAATCAACCAGTCATTCCAAGGCTTGGATAAGAATTGGTTTTGCAAAAGAGTTCTTATGAAGACTCTGTTGTGTGTGCACTTGTTTCTGCATATGTATATGTGTGGGTCAGTGTCTGTTCAGTGCCTCTGAGAGGCTAATCTCTTTAATAGCGGCTCATCGTAGACCCAGCACTCGCCGTCCTCATGGAAGAGCTGCAGAAACAAACACATACTTAAGTAAAACATTTGGATTACAGCAGATCCCCAATAAAACACCAGATTTATGGACATTTTAACACTGATATTCTTTACATTGAAATTTGAGTTGATTAACGTCTTACAAATAATGAAATATTGTTTATTTGGTTTTATTTCACCATTGTAGCATAAGTATATATCCTATCATATCCTATGATTTACCAAAGCTTTGCAGCAGTTTTCTAAATGCAGATTTTTGAACCAAATTAAACACCTTCATTTCTTTGGCTTGGTTTTTTTCCCCACTCTGTTAACACCTGCCATCCCATACGGTCATATTTATTTTCTATTTACATACTAACTCAGAGGCTTCAGCAATAACCATTTATCAGAAATTAACTGGACTGACTGAGTTTGGTGCGTTTCTAGATTCATTGGATCCACCTGTGACTCCCTGACTCCTGCACATTGTGGGATTCTTTCTTATAAGTTAAAATGTGACCACAGCTTTCTTTAACTTTGAACTCACTTGAAATATCTGTAAAAATTGTTACAGGCCTAAAAATACATGTCTTCTGTTAAAAAAATAAAGGCAATTGATCTATAATCCTTTTTATTTGAGGTAGAACACAGTATTTCTCTTTTCTGTTTTGAAAGATGAATAATAGGGAAACATTTGACAGAATGCACCATCATAGTACTTTCTCAGCTTTGTCGGTGTGTTGGTATCATAAGCGTTCTACATCTTTCTGGTGTTTGGACTAAATTCCTCATCCTTACCCTGGTCTCCCACTGCTGCTCGTTCTCCTTTCTTTCTCGGGCTTCAGCTCTCTGTTTTTCCTCCAGCCGGTGTTTGGCTTCTGTTGCTGCATCAATGTCTTTCAGCTTCAGATTCACTGTCACATCTTTCCACAATCTGAAAGACCAAAAGGATTAAAAATTGTCTTTTAGACTGAATCCCACACCCAGAACAGTAATGATTGGAAACAGGATGCTGTTTCTCACCTTCGGGACTCATACTCCAGCTGGTCTTCCAGTTTCCTCACTTTCTTCTTAATGATTCCCATCCTCTTGGTGTCAATAAAGACTGTGTTCTCCTGGAAACACACAAAGAAGAAACAACCATTGTTAATTTATTTATTTACATATTGCAAGTCTTTCCTTTAGTCATCATAATGGTCAGAGACATGGTTTTTTTTGTGATGTTAATTATATGTCTTTGTTCCAAATTCTTAAGTATTTCAAGTTGATAGAGTAAAATAAAACTAAAGTCATTTACAATGTACTAACATGTAACATAAATAACAGCTTAAACCTGTTCAAAACCTATTGTTTGTGTTGGTTTTGGATACTTTCTATGCAAAGTCAGCTTTATGTGAGGGATGCATGACTGGAGCATCATGAGACCATGACAAGGGTCACCACTGAGGGATTATGGGTAAAAGCCAAAAATGAAGGTGATTGGAGACACAACATTCCAAGATGATCATTCAGGAGGTTAAAATGTTGTTTAATAGTTAACACTGAATTTAAAGTGTCCTTATATGACAAAATGAACAGCACGATAGACACTTTGTTAGACTTTTATCTGACTAATATACAACCAAGCAAAAATGTTGGGACCTGTCTATTTCGTGACATTAGCTTAGGAGATTTTCAAAGGATTGAAACTTATTTCTTATACAGTTTTCACTGAGTGTTTCTGTCGTGTCTCTTATGAATGTCTATCAACACTCCAGTGAAAGTCTGAAGGATGGCCTATATTCTGTTGGACCAGTGTCTTCAGTTGTTACTGTATTGAGAAATTAGCTCCCATATTTTATTTCAGATCACTAATGGCTCCTAATTAGACCTTTAACAATTACAGTATAATTTAATGTTTGTTTTACATGAACTCCACCCCATAGAGGAAATCAATAAAACTCACTCCAGATGCCCACTTGGCGTACATCACTCCATTCCACTCCCCTTCAATGGAGCAGTAAGACTTCTTATCATTCGGTGCACTGCAAAGAGGACATAACCGTAGTGATTTATTTTGTTTTCAGTCCTTTGTCATTCTATAAACAGTGGATTTAGGTTGCACTTGTAGTGTTCTTACAAAATCTCAGCAGTGATCCTGTGCTTTTTCCCTCCATAGAAAGGTTTGGTGTGAAACACGATGTTGGCACTGTAACCTGACTTAGAGCAGGAGATGTTACATTCTCCTCCAAGCTCCACCCAGGGTACGGTCAGGATTGACCTGGATGGGACAAATACCAGTCAGTGGGAGGTGGACATAGGGATGATGGGTAAAGACACAGAGAAGTAAAAACACACACCTGCCATATCCATTGGGGAACGTGAGGATGTAATGTTCATCATACTCCAAACATGACACGCAGCCTAAAAGGAAAACCAGCAAAAAATTAGCACAACTTCATGAAGTTGAACAGCAAAGTGTTTACAAATGTGGACTGAATGCAGTTCTTTAGAGTACCTTGGCCAATATTATGAACACCTATGGACATTCCTAAGAACTTGGACTTGGTCCAGATGTGGGCATTGAATTGGATCTTCTTACTTAAACACTCTGCATAGAAGGCAGAAACTGCAGACAGAAGTTTAATGGTTATGTTTAAAAAACAAAGACATTTTCACAGCATTAAAATATACAAACATATGACTGACTGTTGGATCAACTTCACACATAATCAGCCTTTTTAACGGACTGTGTCAAAAGTGGAAACTGGATACTCACTGGGGGGGTGGTGAGAGACCTGCTCCGCCACAAAACACACACTGTTGGGAGACGACCACGGGACTGGACCGTCTGATACAGTTTCCTGGATATTAGAGGAGATGACACAGAGAGCTGATGAGGGCTGTGCTTTTCATTTAGCAACTCTAAAAATGCACCATCATTTAAATATATAGTCTAACAGCCTCAAAACAACTCGGCCTGAGTATTCTGTTGACTTAAACTGTATCAATTCTTTTCATTAATATAATGCTACAAATGAACGGATATATTGTGAATATACTTCCAGTTGCAGCGATGTGACTAAAACTTTAAACCATTTTAAGACCCTACCTCTGAGTGAAACTGAAGTAGAGTCACACAATGCAAAGGGTGGTTCATTTAAGACGCCTTGTGCAATTGTTTTGAACTGGACAAAACTAGCTGTCAGAAGCGACGGCTATTTTAAGTGATTTTTAAACTTTTGAGCGGCCCCTTGTGGGCAATTTAGAAATGATAAATTGTCCAAAATCGAATCACGTCTTCCTCTCCATGGTATTCATTGATATGGAAAATATGGAATTTCTAAACCCAATATTTTTCAAAGTTATCACATTAACATGAAGGATATCCGGCGGTGGCGGTACCGGCGGCAGCAGTTGGACCAAAACCATAATATCCCCAAAACTCCGTTCGGGGATATAGTGAGAGATATTCATCAGCAATAACCTGGTGTTTTTGCATTAAAATGTTGTTTTTCTACCTTAATAGATAAAGAACTGCCTTTGCCCAAGTTGAGGTTGGGCTGTGCATTTGTTTTTATTAAGCTGGAAGTTATCAGAGTAAGTATGATATGTATGAATTAATTTTCTGAATTAAGAAAAAAAAGCGTCTTCTGGAAGAATCTACACAAGAAATTTTCAAGGTTTTTTTCTTTTTTTAGTTTTCTGCATCTTGTTACATCATTTGTGTCTTGTGTCGTTTCAGACCAAAATGAGATAAGATACAATAAAACAACATTAAAAGACAAAAAGTATGTAAATGAAGTAATAAGTGGAAATCTTTAGTGTCTTGAGTAAAAAAAGTTGTGTAACCACTGATTAAGAAAATTGTGAGGGACATAAACCAAGTGTGGCACGTATAACTACAGTGATACATTCTCACCATGTGTGGGGGGAGCTCTTCCGTCTCGCTGGGCAGATCCCAGTGGCAGTAGAACACTTCTCCCAGGATGGGGTTGTAAGGTTTTTTGGCAACTGAGCCTTTCCTTCCTGCGTGGAAGGCTGACAGGTACCATTTGACCACGTAAACCATGCGATCCCGGGGGTCCGGCTGCTCAGCGATACTACAGGAAATCACAAGAACCAGTCAGACTGGGATTCTGAAGATTTCCGATTGAAAAAAAGACAAACTTTAAAGGTCATACCTTACAAACAAGTCGGGGTGTGCAAAGAAGTCTGCGTACATCTCTAACAAAGATCTCCGTTCAAGGATAAAGGTTGGCAGGACCACCTGTGGAAGAGCAATTGAACAAATTATGTTAGTGAGTAAAAAGTGCATGGATGACTTTCTGCAGAGAGGCAGAAAGACTAGAGGCAACTACTCAGAGCAGACCCCAGTATGGAGGGAGAGGCTCCAATAACACATCCTTACACCACTAAGGGGTCTTTACCTTTGTCAGGTCCATGCCCAGACGAACTTGAGAGAGCAGATGCATGATAACACTCTTGTGCTCTTCCACAGATTCCCCCTCGCCTTCATCGTCACGGTCGTCATGGCTATCAAAGGGGTCTAAAGGCAAAAGACAAGGTTAATATAACAATACACCTCCTTTATTTAACATATATATTAAAACCCATCAAAGTCCCCAGTTTTACATCAATGACAATGATTTAGTACCAACAGAAGAATGAGGAAACATAGGGCTAATGTCCCTGCGCTCATCCGGGAAGCCGTTATGATGCTTACAATGTACAATGTATTAAAACATGATACTACATGGAAAGTTCTGAGGAACAGTTCTTTATGGATATACTAATATGCCGGTATGACTAATCCCAGGAAGGCATCAAAATTCCAAAAGACAGTGAAAGGCACTGAAGGGCACCAAAAAGTTCAGCATTTAATGTTGAACTGTCTGGAGGAGAAATGGTTTTAGTGAAAGACTGGAAAAATAAACAAAGTTGCAAATAAATCACTTACATAGGCAAATTTGATAAACAAAGTGATATGTTTTGTGCCCAGTGCTTAGATCTATCCAATGAATCAATTAAAATTGAAATCTGTTAACAATTGAGGAAGGAGATAAAATTTTCGTGAATTGTGGATGGACGGACAAGGCGCGACAGCAGTAGTTCATCCGTCGGCCCGGATGAGCTAAAAATCCAGTAGGAATAACTGTTGCCCCTCAGGTGACGACAAATCCTGTTCATCCTGGTGTTTAGGTCAAAAGTACAAAAAAATAAAATACTGCAGTAAATTAAAGATGTACGAAAATTATTGGGCTGATAAAATATCGGCCGATTTGGGGAAAATATATATTAAAATAAATATATTTTATTGGCCCGATGGTCACATTTTTCTGATAAAAACATCTGATAAAATAATCAAATTACGGGAAACGTGTTCAGGCAGAGAGACACTTTTTTATTCAAGCAGAGTAGACCCAAAACAGGCCAGGATGCACTGGTCACAGCAGCTGCCCTACTTGCAGGACCCAAGTCACTGCCTGAGTAATAATCATGTCTTCACCACCATGGTTGATTTTCTCCGTGACAGAAGATGACAATACCATCGCTATTTGCAAATCTGATAGCTCACCTGAAAAGTCACCATCGAGGTGAAGAGGTATTGACCCTAATGATGTATTTATTATTTTGACTTATATGTTTTGTTCAATTTTTTATTTGGTGTACTGTTTCAACCATCTGCTTTTCTTTTTTCTATTCCTGAAAACTATGGTTATTATACAGACCTTTAAAAATCCTACCAGTTGACCCCTAATATATAAATACTGTATTGGAAAAAAATAACAGATCACAGGTTTTTATCATCTAAATCTACATGTATGAGGAAAGACAACATTTTGTTTGTTCTAAAAACCATTAACAACATTTCCCCCAAAATCCAAATAAAAGAATTGTTGTTTAGAGGATTCATTTGCAGAAAAATTAAAATCAAAATGTAAAAAAAGTTATATAAAAAGTTTTCAGACCTTGAATAATTAAAAAAATCTGTAAGTGTTTGATGGTTTGTGACCATCTGTGGTGATGTAGTGTGGTCTCAATATTTTGATGCTGAGCTGCTTGTGTACTCATTTGTGTATGTAATCATTTACCTGCATCTGTGGTGCCGTTGGACATGGACGAGTTGAGCGACTCCGTTGTGTCGGGTCGTTTCAACACTGTTTCCTCATTAGTGAGGGGGGAGGCGGTGGGGGGCCCTGAGGGACTGAGGGGGAGGAAGAGGTGGAGGCAGGAGAGGTGAGAAGACAAAGAACAGGGCAATATGTTGCTAACTGACTTCATTATGCCTGTTCTGCAGTATTTGTGTTTGTTAGTGGCTGTAATTGCAGTGTTACAGCGCCACACACCATCAGACCACTCTGTGCAGTATTGTTGGGGTGAGGCTGCACTTACTCTATGCAGTGTTTCGGGGAAGTGCTGCTCTGGTAGAACTCATCGGCATCGTAAAACTCATCCTCGCTGGAGGAGTAGGAGAAGTCTGGCACCGAGTGCGAGGGGAGGGGGATGTGAGCAGGGGAGGCGACACCACTGCTGGGGCCTGAGGGGCCACTCCCTGACAGGAGGTAAAAAAAAAAAAAAATGGCATGTTATGCATTTTTTAACTTTATGGACTCAATTCAAACAGCTTCATTATGCACACTATATACAGTACAGGTCATGAGGGTGAAAATAAATAATCCATTATTTAAGTGCTCTCCAACAGACAATGTAGAGTAGAACCATTAAGCTGTCACTGTGGCGGCTTCCTCTGCAGAACATACTGACAGTAGTCTAGAGCATGCAGCATGCTTCCATAGTGCACAGCACAGCGTTTTAATACTGCTGCCTCAGCAAAGAAGATGAACAGGCAGGACCCTCACTTTCCACTGCTTTTATACTTGGCTTTTTAATTTACTTTATGTTAATGGATACAGCAGTCCAGGCCTGAGAGGAACAATAATGATTAACATATCATTATTACTTTACTTCTGGTGGCTGGGTATTTATTCCATTAGATTTATGCAGCTTGTAAATTGCATCTGACAAGAAATGATGAATAACAACCTGCTGACAAAGGACCAAATTGTCTCACACACACTTTAAGCATGTTAGAAATAAGCCATCTTTCTGTTAAATATACCGCTTTCACTTATTACATACATCTCTAAACAACTTGTAGACAAGGTCACATGTTTTTATGAAGATGCATATTCCGGTACTGAAGTAAAGCTCAAATCATTGAATTAGAAATGGTTGGTCCTTAAAAGTTCACTTTGAATAGGCCCAAAAGTGAGTCAATGTTTAAATAGCACAAAAAGCTTTGTCCACATGTAATTTTCTCATTCACTCTAACACTATGGGGGGGGGGACTCCTGTGTGACTCCTGCAGGCTTTGACTGACATCTATTTTGGCTGCTGAGTCAGATATTCTGAGGTTCAGTTTATTGAGTGAAACCTACTGCATTTTATCCCTGAAAGACACTGAGAAGGCCATCCGTCATGCAGGATACCAGTACTTAACAACAGTACATAGCATCATTTATCTACATTAGCTAATGTTAGAATAAATTCATATTGGATTATATGTTCTGTCAGCCTGTCTGTTGGTTAGACCTGTAAGTGCATGTGGTTGGTGTTTTCATTAACTTCCCTGATGGGGTTCACCCCTCACTCTTTCATAGCTAAAACCTCACTCATTCATTGTTCCTTACAGAGTAATCACCCAATGGTTTACTCCATAATAAGTAGTGAACTGATTTTACAATGGTCATCACATTTACAAAGTGTGGCACTTTGCACTGTGGGATTGTCATTGTGTGATGCTATGATATAATAATATTTACTTTACTGTCAAACAGAACTAAAAAAAATGTCAAGTGGTGTTGTAGAGTAGAGTGATTTCATACAGAGCCATGGGAACTTGTTTCTGAAAACCCAAGACTGCTGAGCCTATAAAAAACAGGCTTTGTCCTTTATTTATCCTTGGTTTTCATTAGTGAATATACTACTGTCGAACACATAACACCAGAAAGTACTGCTAATTTACCTCTAATGTGATATGATTGACTGCAGGAGTGAACTGTTACCTGTGCTGTTGGGGGTTGGCGTCTGCAGACTGCCCATCACCGTGACGACGGGACCAACAGGTAATGTGGAGGGTCGTTGGTCTGATTTACACACCTGAGAAGCGTCTTTAGAAAAAAGAGAATGTGCATGCGTTAGCTCTGCAAAACAAAGCTCATCAGTGGAAAACCAGCAGTGCAAGATGAGATGCTGAGGCTGAGAAAACAATGTGAGACGCTGCAGACGGAGGCTTCAGCTGCAAGAGGGATTACACAGTCTATTAGGAGGCTGAAATTAGCATGGCCTACTTTGCAGCATTCATTTTTACAGTATTTTGAAAAAGTGTCTAGTCACAGTCTTGGTCATCTGACTAAAATAGCCTTAAATTTAGCCAGATCTTAATCACGCCATGTGACGACATTCCACTTAACTTATTCATTTTATGAATATAATTATTATTTGACTACAGAGAACAACATAAATTCACTTTGATAAATAAAAAAAAGACTGACCTTTTAAGAGGACCTATGTCTGAACAATTAAATATCCCCCAAAAAGTACATCTTTATCACATGACTGGACATAAAGATGTTTCCAACAGTCAGGAACTTTACTTGTATCAGTTTACCAAAACAACATTTAGTACATTCATCCAAGTTGTGAAAGGGAAAATCCAATCCAAGCCTTACAGGTCATGCTTAATGTTATCACTATGTGTGAGTGGAACTGGATTCAGTCCATTGTCTTCTTGAAACATAATAATTAAAAAAGTTATGGAGGTCATTTTGGTTTAAAGAGTAAAATAAAAGACAACTACGACAACATCCCCGGTGCTGTGCAGGGAATTTATCAGGAGTCACAGACATGAACATCAGGGGGAGCTGTTGTTACCTTTATGTGTATCACAAAAGGCTTCTCTAGATAATATGTATTCAATGGATAAATCCAGACAGAATGTTAAAGAGAAAGGCACAAATCCATGTGTTCCAGATGCTTTTTCTGCTCTTGAATATGAGTTTAAGGTAAGCAAGGTGATGTTCAGTACCTGTGGGTAGTGTGGTCTGCGTTGGCATCGTGGTGTTGACTACAGGAGTGTCCAGAGGGGGTTGATAGATCCCATCCACTGGGTTTATGGTGCTCTGGAGAAAACACATCAAAACAATGTTGCCATTAACAACATTTAAAATGCCCTGTAGTCATATTTAACACTTTGCCTCCCTGCTGACACACACACAGACTCATTCGCCACTGCCTGCTCAATAATTATTCTACTCCATTTAATAACGTTGAACAAAAAAAGGCAACTGTCAGTCTCAGCCAAGAAAATACAGAAGAAAACACCTCTTCATTTTCAATTCCAGCTTGCATTCAACATCTACAAACAGGTCACCTACATATTTTGTTTAGAATATAATGCAGATTAATGGTGAACTTCGGCAACAAGCACCATAAAATAAAATATGTGCCATCTAGCCCAGGCAGATCAGTTTCCTCTTACTCCATTTACTGGAATGAGTGGCGTTATCAGATATCATTAATTTAATCAATATGACACCAACTGCATTGCTTGAAATCTTGACATCTGAAGTAGCATTACACAATAACTAACAGCACCTCCTGAACTTGGATCAACCCTGCAGTCTAAAAAGAACTTAATTAACTCCACTGGGCCAAAGACTAAATTTGAAACATGTTTAAACTCTCTGACTCTTGATTTCCCTGTAGTTGACGCCTGTGGGGATGGTCTCATCTGTAGTGGCCCGTCCTCATCACCAGCACCGCCTTAACATCACATATTCAGCAATCTGCATAAATACACACATGAACTGTACACTGTAGCCTGTTGGCTCGATGTAATGGGGTCAATGGCTCCAATGACCCCCCCCCCTCCACAGGAACACTGCCAACAACACAACATATCGACCCGATGACCAACAACTTATCCCAGGGCTCTGGGTCCCACTGAAATCAGACCTGGTCGATGTGATGCATTTTCCTATTACGCAAACTTGACTCGCACTGCCCAATTCACAGCTTTGTTTTTCATGTAAGAGTGTCCAGAACAGAAACTGTGACTCACAATGACTGCACTGGCTAAGACGGACAAGATACAGTAACCAGGTCCTCCAAGATTTCAATGGGTTTTTGGGGGCTGATGGAACCTAAACTGTCTGTTGTCTAGTTCAACTTTTGTTCAAACGGTGAAAACTCTTAGAAACAGCAAAGTGGTGGTACTTTTTATACAATGTCTAAACTGGGGTTTATATGTTTCAATAAACAGGCCTCATACATTAAAAGCTGCCTTTATGTACAAAAGAAGCCACCTCTTCAAGCTTCCATGTTGAAACATGAACCAGATCAGTAGAACTGCATTCATGTCGTCTGGTAGATTTTCTACATTCTGAAAACACAGACAAGAAATAGATACACAAATCTAGTTTCCTCTCAGACCACTGGAATTACAATACAGTGAAGAGGAATTACGAAAAAACTATCACACACTGACACTTTCAGTTACTGCTGTCAAATATGCCCTGTGCCACTTTTCTTTGTTCACAAATAGAAATCCAGTTTTTAATATGAAATGACAAAGGTTTTTCCCTTCTTCATTTGGTATACTATATGAGTGGCAAAATAGGACCAAACATCAATAACAATCTGAATTTGAGAGCTTGTCAAGTTCTGCTGCTATGTGAAGAGTCCTGTGGTCTTGATGCTGGATATGAATCTCCCAATAGAAGTGGGTGGGCCTTTCACTGTGCTGTTGTGTCCAGTGCTGCTACTCACATGGGCGTATGAATGTTTGATGGTGGTCGCAGGGGCCGTTAATGCGGATTCCGTCAGTCTACATATGTAGTTTAACAACATAATGTGAATGAACAATGGATTCATTGTACACACTTTGAGTATGCATTAATAGAAAAGCGCTATATAAATCTAATCCATTATTATTTAGTCAAAAAATTAACTGAAAGTCCATATATGACTTCTTATCAGTGCTAAATAGTAACTACATTGCTATCTTGAACTATTTCCATTAAAGGCAAATTTGCAATATTCAAAAATCTAAATTTCTGACAACTGAACAAACTTAGTAGACATTGTCCCAAGGAAACTACATCTAAAAATTTAAATGAATCCAACAAGTAGTTTCATCAGAGAAGATGTTTGGAGAAATTGCTAACGGAGACGACAAACACACCAAAGGCAACGCTGGACAAAGCGCCTTCACGATAGCTCATGGGCCATCGGCTGGTGAGCTAAAAAGAAACTGTTAATGGCATCACTGCTCAATTTTCCCTCCTGTTGTCTCTACTATGCCTTCCTGTGGTCCTTTTCTTCTCTTTAATTCTCCTCCTACCGTCTGGTGCTCTGCTCGTCCACGTGCCTACATAAAAATAAGGCGAGGGCTACTAATTATAGTCAGTAACAGAAATATTGGTCAGTTATGGTGGGACCATCGAGTGGCCTTAAAGGAAAGAGTGGAGTTACAGCTAACAAGGCTGAAACCAGTGTGTCATGATCAATATATTCATTTTAGTGAATATAATATTAATGCAGCAGGTAGTTATGACTGCAGCACAAAGTTAAAGCAATCACAGAACATAAATTATTTTGACAGATAAATACTGAGCAGGCCTCTGGCAGTACTGCTCTAAATGATCCTTGCACTTGATGTTTAACCACTCTGCAGCTCGACATCCTCAGACAAACACACTGCTGGTATTTCTAGTACGAAGGGAGGCCTCAGTGCATTTATCAAAGGCTACACATTATGAGCATAGAGGAGATGTCACAGACCTTTTTGCATTCTTAAGCTGCAAAGATATGTTTAGCACAAAGCTTATGTCATATAAAACCATGTGCAGTTAATGTGCAGACAGAGCTTCTAGTACACTGCGCTATTAATATGACATAATACTGTACTTAAAGTCTGTGAGATTAAATGAGATATAAGAGCAGTGTAAGTCTATGAACACACCACCACTATTAGGACTCTGGCTATAAAACACAATGAACATTTTCCATATCAGTCTTTTACCTGCTAACTGTATATACTTTCTGGAGTGACGCCATACATTTGATTTATTTTTTTCTTTCCTGGTTGTCGCTGTTTTTCACCAAGTAGTGAGTGGGCTGGGCTAAATGCAAAAAATGACATTTACATATCATATCTGATGTACATAAAATGCATGTCATCATATTGGACGTATGACACATAAAAATGATAAGGTGGTTTTTGTTGAGGTCTGTGTCAAGTAACAATGCTATTTTTTTTCTTCTTCCATGATGGTTTGCATCTACTTGCTTGTTTATAAAGATGTGCATTTTTTTCTAATTTAAACAAACTTAAACTATAAGTATAAAAAACAAAGAAACAAGAGACTTACATTTTGCATGTTTTTTGGATGGTACTCGTCTTCTAAGAATTACCGAATCCAAAATATCAGATTTTTAAACTGTCTTTTTCAATTATTCAAATGTACAGGCTGACACTGTGATTACTTATGCTGCTTAGTTTGAATACTCCTACTTATACTGTATTATTGTGTTTTTTCTTCATAATCTGATGTACCGTATGAGCGGAGATGAACTGAAAAGCTTACACTTGATCACAAAAAGTAGCTCCTGATATATATGTGTATATATATATATATATATACACACATACTTTTTTTTACCTGCTCTGCCATTTTTCCCCATTTTACTCACAATGCCAAAATTAAGTTCGTACAAAAACCAACTTGCATAAAAAACTTCTTTAACATACAATCTGCCATCCACTAGATTCAATGAATATGTAGCTCACTGTGCATTTTGAAGTTGCATTCAGTTTGCAGCTATGACTCTAGATATCAAACCCATCAGCCAACCTTCAATTCAGCATTTGAAAACATGATGATGCATGAGTTAACAACCAATATTTTCCATTTAAAAGCGCATTCTGTGACAGATCAGACAACTCGCAGAAAAATACTGCAGATTGTTAAAACACCACGGGATTACGGTGTACAGAGATGACATGATTACTGTGATGAATTACAAGGGTCTGTGCATGCTTCATCTCTTTACGTTGATTGTCACCACTGACTGAAAGGAATGCTGGGTAAAGGCTGACTGGAGGATAATCTAGTTGCTGACATGAAGGCAGGACACTTGTCTAGCCAGTGAAGTGCTACCTCGATGGCTTTTGGGCTATTAGTTCTCAGTGGATCAATAAGCAGGCAGTGTGTGGACACGACAAATCAATGGCAAATTAGTGGACTTTCATTAGAGACTGGAATGAAGTGCAACATTCATTCATATACAGGCATGCAAGCAAACACAAACATACAGTCAGTGATAGGGCTGGGCGAAATGGACCAAAAGTTCATAATAAATAATAAAAAATGTTCATATCGATAACTATCCTGTCAATGGACTATTTTCTTTCACTGATTAAAGTATGATTTTTGATCCTGAGTGAAAAGTTTAGGAAACCTGATGGTTATTTGAGGTTTTGAATTGTAAAAGATGCAACAAGATGAAGACGACAAATGACACAAAAATGAATGAAAATGGCACAAGATGATGTAAAAAGACAAAACATAAATGTGCCACACACAGTTGTAAATTATAAGTATGCAGAAGATGCAACAAAATGAAAAACAAAAACTAACGAAAAGACAAAAAAAACCCTGTTAAAACAAGAATGGATAAAAACAACGAAACAAGATGCAACAAGATGAAAATGATGCAAAAGACACTAGACAAAAATTACATAAGATACAAAATTCCAAAAAGACAAAACAAATTTTTTAAAAAGATGTGGAAATTTTGTGATGCAAAAAGAAAGAAGATGAATGCTGTGATGGCGTTCACAAAAAGAGTCTGTTTTTCATTGATGATGTACACAAATGAAGCCCTAAAGTCTAAAGAAAATTGTACACCACGAATATTTAGTTGTCACAACATAGAATTACATTGTGATAAATATCACAGTTTTATCGCCCAGCCCTTGGCAATGTAGATGTATATGTAAAGATGACCATTGTCCATAACACAATCTACACTCACACACAGAGACACAATTTGTGTTTGGATGAAGGAAAGAATAGTTCCCAACCATTTCTAAAAAGGATTTAAGTCTCAAATGAAATCAAGAAGTTGATTTAACAGAATAGTGGTAGCAGAACATTAGGGAAAGAGCCTGAGATAAAAGCGGATCTCCAAATTAGACAGCATGCACTACAGAGGTCTGATTGATCTGCTTTTCTACAGTGTGGACTAAATTAAGCGGGAAAAGAAAGTTAGCAGTTGGTTTAATTTCAAATTTTTGTCATGGACAGAGGGTGTCAAACTTACTATAAGTCCGTTTGCGTGTTGCTGTTCGTTACTTTGGTCCTTAAAATTTTAAGAAGACAGTGTTAGACCACTGGTGTATGCAGGTTCAAGAGTCATTTCAAAAAGCCAGCAGGACACACAGTGCAAAGCATCCTGACAAGAACATCTGCGGTGTGGAAATACATCTGCACCGTCCCGTCACATGGTGCTTCAGGAGGCTCATCATTTTGTCACATGCAGTAATCCTTTCATCACATGGGAAAAGCCTCTGCCTTCATTTTTTCACCCCCTCTATCAATAAGGGCATCTACCACACCAATCTGCAATGTAGTAAATTAACGTGTTGCCTAGAATGTGGCTCAACTGTACGAATAAAAAAAGAAAAGCCACAAGTTGCACCTTAGCAACGACATGAAGCAAAGTTGATTGCTCCACTTCCTCTTCGAAGGCTGAACGGAACATGTGATGAAATGAGTACTGGCAACACCCTCATCATCCACCAACCCAGACAGCAACTGTTAGCAGGGAACTACTCCAGAGACACCGTACACACCAATGTGGTCCAACAACAATAATGAGTGTGGTGAAATGGCAGACACAGCTATACAGAAGTCAATTACAGATGCATTATAATGTGTTTACCTTGGCAATTTGCAGCAGTACAATACAGTGCTTGATGGATTCTACCATACTCTGAAAGGAAAGAGCAAAAATAAATGAATAAGATCAAAAAAGGGCTTCATAACTGAAAGACAAGGAGGATGTGCTTGGTTTTGACTTACACATGTGGTCTCTCTCAAATTTTCAATTTTCTGAAAGAAACAAAGAACAATTCATAAAATTATGATTTTAAAGAGCAAAACAAAGGTTGAAAACCAGAAGCCCTGCCTGGCACAATCTGTTTCACAACAAATTCAACCTGAATGAGAAAAGAAGCAACAAGTGAAAAAGCAAGCAGGGCTTACTAATACCCCCACTGGTCACACAACACTTTGTCTCTCCTGTTCACTGGTACCTACCCTGCCAACCCAGGGATTAATTTTGAAGTTTGATTTTCAGTCTTTTCAAAAACTTTTAAAAAATTTGCAAAAAATGTATTAATTGAGAGAAAGGCACCTGTAAAGATGATGTGTGGGAAATTTGAAAAGAATCGGGTGAGCAGTCTTCAAGAAATCAGTTGGACAAAAATCTCAGATGGATGGAAGGATGGACAGAATTCCTGGTATATCTATATAGCCCATAATGTAAAAAACATACACATGGTTTGTGTTAGGTAAAAATGTAAAAGATTAAAGGAGCTCCATCCAGTCATGGTGACAAGACAAAGTGACCAAAAGCTGGTGTTCATGTCAGGGAGGAAGTGAATCACAGCTACAAATGAAAAACACGAGGCCAGTGAGACACTCTGAAACTCATCTGCTTCCCTTAACCACCTTCCTTATCAAAACGTAAATCTGTAATTTTTGTTAAAGCTACAGTGACTCCGTTTTGATATTTCGTTCCATGTTCTTATGAGGTTGAACTGTAAAACGAGTTTCCATGTGTCTGCATCTAAGAGGATTACTTCACTTACACTCTTGCACTAACATCATGTACAGTATATACCCTGTCTTTTTATCAAACACAATATTAGAATAGTCATTTTTAATCATCACAAGACCTTGAGTTAACCATGTTATCTGATAACATGTAGCATGTGACAAGTTTCATGTTTTTAATCATCTTTTGTTGGCATGTTTAACATGTGCTCCAATGAATTCAGATAGAACTTTGCATATTCAGAGCTAAGTCAGTCATAGATCTTTAAGTAGCCAATATTTAAATGAACAGAACTTTTAAACTGATGTCACACATGTTTACAACATGACATAAAAACAGTCTGGATCAAATGATACAGGGTTGAACTTGTAAGAGCATGACAAATATTTATGTCAATGAAAATGAAAATAAAAAAGAAATAATATAACAAGGCTTACACTATTAGGGGCTGTCAACAAGGGTATATCCCTGAAATCCTCCCAATCCTCTGCTATATATAAATCTACCCACAATAATTGTTAGACAATCAATATGAACTCAATTTAAGCTATAGCGACCTGATAGTGGCAGAATAATAGTCAGAGAACCAATTTTTCCCCACAAAACTCCACCTAGTGAATGAAAATGACACCTTATGAACTCTGGATGGTTGCCACAAAATGGACATTTGTAAGATGATCAATATGAATCAAATTCTATCTTAATCTGCCTATTATTGCTTGATTTATGTCCGAAAAACTGATTTTGAACTAAAGCATCCCCATTTGGTTGATTTATAATACTCATAGAGAAGCTGAAATCGATAGGGTTCTTCCACTGGGTGTCCCTTATGTTGGTTATCAAGGGATAAGAAATCCAACCAAATCTGTCCTTGTTACCACGTTCACACAAAGGATATCTGGCAGTTGTGTTTGAGTAAAACCATTATAGCCCCAAATTCAAGTTTTGGGGATATAATGAAGTAGTTTAATTTAAGTGCAACTGTCTGTTGTTGAAAGTAGATATTAACAGGTAGAGAGACACAAAGACACAGAGTAAAAAAACAAAACAAAACGGAAGAAACAAAATACAAAACACAAAAAACATGTAGTTTCACCTGATTTGACATTAAGAATAGAAGGATGTGAGCCTCATCTATAACAGTTTGATTTAAATAGATAATTAAAAGGAACTTGGGAATTGACACTGAAATCATGCATTAGCAAAACAGTATTTTGATCAACTAGATCTATTTAAGTGATAAAATATATAAATATATAATTTGTTATCAATATGTGGTTTATTTCAGAGAAAATATTCATCAGTTAATCTAAAGACACAAAATATATAATGTATAACTGTCTGTTATGAAACTATTTTCTTTTATGCTCTATCGTTTATTATTCAGTCACAAATCACACACTGAAATATTTAGTCATTTGGGTACTTTGTGTTCTTCCACACAGATGCAGGAAGGAAAAGTAAATGAACAGGAACTATTCATATGGAAGTTCCAAATGAAGGATGATGCCGTTCTTTAAAACCATGTCTTAATTTAACTTACAAAACTGTATCATGATGCATCCCATTATCTGTATCACAACCTGAATTCTGTTGGCTTTAAACTGACAACCACAATGTATCAGATGTCTATAATGCACTGAACAGCTGTCAGTTCCTCAGAGCTACATGTCCACATTTGTCCCTTGCTAAAGTGGACCAGAGTTGGGACATGAGGATAGACCGAGTATCGGCCGCTGGTACTCACTCTGCGTGATTCATCCTCTTTGCAGTCCTTGATCTTCTCATCAAACAGCTGTGAGAGAGTGGCACAGAACAAGAGATGAAAGGCTCAAAAAAATTGCAGATATAATATGAGCTAAGATGGATATGCAGTCAAATGAATATTGAAATGATCAGTGAATGTAGAGGGACGACATAGGTTGAGTCTACTGTGGACAACACTAGCTTCTTTTATTATGATTATCTGCTTAGGGGTCTGAGACAATAAGTAGCCGTCTCTTTAAATACATCATTATTGGCATCATAAAGAGGAAGGTCTTCACACGGATTTAAATGTATTTGTATATGAAATCTATATGAAATGAGTCCTACCTTTAACTGGTCAATCAGTATTTGGAGATAGGCGTCAGCTTCAGCGAGCTTCTTGTCAAAGTCTTGTACGCTCGGAACAAATCCCGTCTCTGCCTCCTGAGGATGATTAAAAACAAAAAAAACCACACAGCAGCGTATTAGTGCATCCTTGAACAAGCACAGGGTCAAATACAGTGATAGAATTTGCATATTCAAAGTCAAACCCAGACACTACCAACAATCCAGACCACGTGTTGACATGTCATTCATTCATTTAAAAAAAAAAAAAAAAGCTCGTCTCATTGTTCCAATCACCTCCGAGCCACACGGGCTTTAAAAACTGCCACACAAAAACGGTGGATAGAAACATCAACAGTTCAGGAGAATCTTCTGGCAATGTGCTGTACTGGGGTAGATATGAATACTATTGTTTGACAGTGAGCCTACAGTACATGACAGGCCAGCAGGTCTGTTTGTCTGTCTGCCTACATGGAACACAACAGATTTCAGAATACAACAAATCTGAATCAAAGAAACTCAAGGATGTGGAGAATCTAATGAATGACTAATGACAACAATAATGCATGGAAATGGTCTGAAGTGAACACACACACACACACACACACACACACACACACACACACACACACACACACACACACACACACACACACA
>JAPTYQ010000019.1:32974647-32994698 GCA_029814465.1 Ostorhinchus cyanosoma
CACACACACACACACACACACACACACACACACACACACACACACACACACACACACACACACACACACACAGGACCAGCCACTACCAGTGAAACAGGAGGATACAGAACTGCAGAGGACTGGCCTGTTGGCTACAGCTGAGACTTTAGCTCCTAGCAACAGAAAAAGGGTGTGTGACTCAGAGCTGCCTGACACAGTGAACCTGCAAATAGTAAAAATAACACTTACAGGGGCTACAAACACAACTAAAAGCTACTGGTAGTCAATATTGTAGCTGTGCAGTAACAATTTTTCCCATTTGCCGAAAAGCTAGAGACTAAGCACCAAAGTGCAGTGTAATGTCCATAGAGAGAAACTCCAAACTATTAACAAAACAGTAAAGTGCCACTGAGTCCCAGTAACTTCTTAAAAAAAAATTCTTTGGCTAAGGATGGTCATATTGCGCAACACTTTCATGGTCAAAACCAAAGCTACTACAGACATTCCAAAGATGCAACAATATTTTGATTGTTGATTAATATTTGCATTCAAGAAGCTGGATAGGGCTGTGACTAATGACTGTTTTAGTAGTTGCCTTATCAGATTATGAACTGCAGAAAAAAAAGCCTCATTTATGTTTATTGCAGGAATAAAATGCCGTTTCTTTCCTTTAATAAGAACATTTGGTGCACAACAATTAGAATTAAAACAAAGTTTGTTAAACAAATATTTAAGTCAATACTCAAAGTATCTTACAAGCAGCAATAAATTATGCCTTTCCTTTAAACAAAAGTGCATCTTATGTATTACAATTACAGTATCTGACAAAGTTTGTTAAACTAAATACTCTAGTTGGAATCAATAATAAAATAAAATGTTTTCCTTAAACAAAAGGGCATGACATCTATAAAGACCTGTTGATGACTAAATTAGTCATCAGCTAATTTTGCCGTTGATTATTTTTCAACTAGTTGTTGCAGCCCTAAAGCTGGAGTCATATAATTTGGATTCTTGCATTATTACTAAATAGATTATCACTAGTCTGCATGTGATGCATGACAGTGTCATAAAAATGAACCAAATAAGACACAGCTGGGGAAACACTCAAATGCAACCCTGACCCTTAGTGTTGTTTGTTTTTTGAACTTTCTATGATATATTGCAGGAAAACTGTAACCATCAAAGACAAGAAGGATTATGGACATCCTCCCTAAAGCCAAGGGAAAGCAAATGTCTGAATCAGACACAAAACACTCCTTTTACACATTGGAAGAAGAATTTACCACAATTAAACATGGAAAATGCTGGATGAACATTAGAAATTCCACAAAAACACATCTGGCAGACTTGGTACGTGAACATATAAAGACAAAACAATCTAATCTGTTGATTGTTAGAGGAGTCAAAAACATGTCAAAACTTGTCATAACATGTTGTGACTCTCAAAGAATCCATCATCTTTTACTTAGCTTGTTTTAGTGTTAGTGTAAATGTCAATTACATGGATATCTTTGAACCTTGCAGAAGATATAAATTACAAGTGATACTGCTGCCATCTAGTGGACATTAACGCTGAAAAAAACTATGGAAAGGGTCAAACATCATAGAGCATGAAGCTGGAGGAAATTTGTTTATTTTTTGCTTAACTAGGCAAACAAAGGTATTCATTAAGACCCATCAATAAGACCACTTAAGTCAGTCTCTGCATAACACTGCATACTAGTCAAAGAGGCGTTATGGCAAATTTCAAATGAATAGTTTGTCAGAAAGATGTAAATGGAACATATTGTGTGACTATTGGAACTCACATGAAAGCAGCTCCGCACTTAATCAACTACATAAGCAGGAGTATGTATATGACAATTATTAAGATGCTACCGAATCTTACCCTGAGTCGCACACAGCCTCGTCTGGATCCTCTCATCATCTTGTCTTTTGACTAAAAACCAAAACAAAAATGAAAAAAAAAAGAAGATGAAAATCTGATTAATATAGTCAGCATACAGTAGAAAATAGAGCAGCATAGGTGTAGGCCAGGAAACCCAATTTTAATTCAAGAAGAGTGTGTATAATAATGAAATTTGAAATTGGTATATAACCTGATATTTCAAAATGATCACTCAATAAGTGGAGACTATCCTTCAGTTTCAATAATAATACTGCATATAGAAAGGCCTAATAGTGATAAATCAAATAATAGGACAAGGAAGTAGACCCAAATCATTTTCAACTCAGTTTGTTGGAAGAGTGAGGATTTCTGATAGCAAGGTTTAAGGGTTACCAAATTTCAGTGTGAATCTGAGTGTTTATTTCTGGATCTCCATACATAAACATACATGCACATGCTTGGCCCTGATAGTGAAGTGAAGGCTGTTTTTTTTCTTTTTCTCTCAACTATTATGCAACTGTCTACACTAAACTCCTTTGGCCACTATTGAGGACCGATGTGTTACAGGCAGTGGTGGAAGAGGAAGTCAGATTCTATGCTTCAACAAAACCAATACCACATTGTAAATAGTCCATTACAAAAAAAAACAAAACTCAGCATTCAAAATGCCCTAGTAGGCCTACTTATATTCATGAATAACTAAAGTAGTCACAGTCTTTTTTGAAGGATTTTAAATGAGTTACACATTTATTTCTCATTTATGTTTCTTCAGATACAACAAGAAAGTACAGGAAATATGTGCACATCTTTAAGGCACATGAAAAGTGAAGTAAATGTTTTAAAGGTTAAAGTCACTATTTGATGTGCCCCCTGACACCATGTCAAGAAGCAGCACAAATAGAAACTTCTGACATGTGCTGAATGAAACCCAGAATAATACATTTGAAAATTAATGCAATAAAACTCAAAGGGGTTAAAGACATGTTAAATGCAAAGGGAGATCACACTAAATATGCCACTTTGGATTATACAAGCTCCTTGGATTCAAATCTAGTGGAATAACAAGCACAATATTAGCCCCCAAAATGTGGTGGAGTAGTAGTACAAAGCCGTATGAAAATTAAGTACACATTACCTTACATTTGTGCTCTGGTACAGTACCCGAGTAAAATTACATACAACCTCGAGCTTCAGGCTTTACAACCCCTTTAAACTAATAATTAGGCTACTATAATCGGATCTCTGTACAAGACAACCGAAGTGAGCTCTCTTTCCTTCAGAGGACAGCTTTTAACATTAACATTCAGGGAACATATTGCTGAATTCTCTAGAGTAAATCTCGCTGTGTTTTGTCTCACATCGTCGCTGTAGATGTGTTTAATAAGACGTGCATTACTCGTTGTAGCGTCTGTCAAAAATAAAACCACCAGCGGTAGCTTGTAAACTTTATTTAGATAACAAACCAGCGAGTTTATGACACTTGGTTAACGACGAAGGGCATACAGCTCACCAACACACTTCCTTCTAGGTCTTGCTTCCCTAATACTGTCAAAATACATGCCACAATTTAACGCCGACAACATTTCTGATTTTACCGTTGCTAGCTAGCTAACAAGAGTAGCGGAAGTGTGGACAAAAATGTCGCCAAATGATTCGTCAGTGGATGCTTCCCGATCGTTGTTATTGGTTCACTTCAAAAGCAATCACTACAAGCCCCGCCTCTTTGTGCCAGCTGAGACTTCCAACTCCTGACAAACATAAGGCCCTTCTCCCAGTTGGACTCTGACAAGCAACGAAGCGCGCCCACCACCTCATCTCTGGGGGGCTCAGTTTTGCGGTTACAAAGCGTTTAAATGAACGTACCGTGTAGTATGACAGCAGGCCGGCGTTGTAGTCCAAAACAAACCACCGATACTGCCAACCTTTCATGACGTTAGTCCACTTGCTGAGCGGCCCCTCCATGATGGACGCCATCTTTACAATAGACTCTGGCTGGGGAGGAGTCGGATATGGGGTAGCCAACTGGGCATGCGCCACTGACACAACGACGATGATACTGCTGCTGATGATAGAAATGATGAAGACGTTGATCTGATGGGAGGGTCGCTTGAGTTAACCATGTACATGTCGGAACAAGTACTTCGAGCTCAATGTCTTAAGTTTAAAGTACTCACTTTACATTGGTGTTTCATTTGATGATTTCTACTTATGGTTTAAACGCCTATTTTGTTTTAAATGTAGCTACAGTAGTTTGTGTAGACCATTAGCAAAGTTCTAGTGACTGTCCATGTGTATTTCTCCTTTCCTAACCAACTTTTGGTGTTGACTAGTTCATTGTGTTCATTTCAGAGTTTTCTGGTTTTGAACGAACAACTCTATACTGAGTAAGAATTTAAAGGTTTTTGGTAGCAGGAAGAAATCATTAAGAGCTTTCATACAGACATATATTTCTATTTCAGCCAAATTTGGCTCTCATCCGATTATGCAGAATAGCACAGCGTGCAGATCCCTAACACAGAGCTGATTTTATAACTTTTACATAAATTGGAACAATTTGACGAACATAGAAGCAGACAATATTCATCAATATCTTTATTATTTACAATAGGCTTAACACTGATAAGCAGAACTTCACAGTAATATAACGTGAGCTTTAAATAAAAAAAAAAACACAAAATATAGATTTTGTACAATAAAAAAGTTAATGTGAACATTGCCATTTTCATCCCTGTTTAGATTCACATATTCCATTATGGTGTGAGTGTGTGCGTGTAGATTTTACATTGCACTCGTACATCGGAAAAAGTGGCCTTTGGTATAAATGATGTGAATGCACGTTCTCCTGATCTGGGAGACGAGAATAGAAGGAACAAGATAAACAGGATTAATACAGGAAACATGAATGAAGACGATGGAGACGACTGAAAACCAGACATTTAGCCGTCCAGATTTGTAACCACTGTTGGTTCGGATCGAAGAATCACTGACACTGTACTGACTGATTGATATGGTTTAATTCTTATGGTGCTTTACAACAATCAGATCTAAATTTATGACTCTGGGAGGTTGCATTTTTATTAAAACACGTTTTATGGTTTTATAAGGCTTTAAGTATTTGGGGGAATATGCTGTGGGAAAAAAAATCAACAGGAACTCAACAAGCAAAGAGGCCAAACTGGTACTAGGCAAGTAAAAATACTGTCAGACTGATCAGATTGAGACAAAAAAGCAGCTTGGATTTAGTGTATTTGTTACAGAGAAAACATTAACAAGGCCGCACTAACAGCATTAATGGCAATGAATAAATGGCTTTAATAACTAAAGATTCAAATACATAATCTTTGATAGACAAAGTGCACCTTTTGGTTTCAAGTTGGCATCTGACTGTTAAACTGTGACAGAAATGTATGATGTACTGATATCACAATCTCATGGCAAACAGTTGTCTGAAAGACGACATCAATATTTTAACAGTGGGACCTCTGAATTTTTGCAGTGATTGTGTACTGTACAGAAATGATCCATTCACAAAAAAGGCACCAAGAATCCCATAGGAGAAAAAAAAAATAGAAAAGTCAACCGTCACAGTGAGTAAAACTGGGACATGATAACATGAAATATGAAATGCACCACAAAACAAATTGACAAAAATGGTTTACTTTGCAACAAAAAAGACCTTTTGAGAGTTTTTTGGACCTGCATTGTTTAGACAGAACTATTAGATGCAACATGTGTCGATGAACTCATGTGTCCGAGGCCTTATCCAGTGTACATAAAGATGTGATGCTAAAGTAAACAAAAACATATTCCACAAATGCATGTGGTGAGATCTGTGAGTTGTGTTATATGTGCATAAGTACAAACCGGCACCGACTGTACATGGTTAGTTTTTGTGCTCGAAAGAGCAGAGCAGCTGTTTCTGGATTGGTTTAGTGTGAATACGGGCCAATGAATGGTTTTAAAAATAACAATAAAAATAATAAATTAAAACAAAAAAATGGCATCTTAAGAGATTACAGATTCATGCAAATGAACATTCGACCAGGTTAAGAACTGAAGAAGAATACATTCATAAAGCAGATATTCCAATCTGGGTGGATGGGCCTCTGTCTTACAATACATCTCTTCAGACGAGAACATTGCTCTTTATTTTGTAACCATACATAAATTTTTTCTTTCCTGGATATGAAATAAATCAAATATTTACATAACATTTCTTTCAAAATAGGTCTGTGCTTTTATTAAAAAAAAAGAGAATAATTTAAAATTCAAGTTCATACATAGACATTCTAAAAACCATTTTTCTCTGAACCAAATAATGTACAAATCGCTCATGTGCTGAAGACATACTGCAGTTTGTTTCTTGAGAGTCCTGTGTGATTAGTGTTAACAAGTAGGTCTCTGCATTTTGCAGTGTTCATACATCGAAGAGTTTGAGGCACTGAGGCCACAACAAGGCTACAGGGACTTGAGCTCTGTCCATACTCAGAAGGACACTTAGAGGAAAACAGCCCCCAGTTCACCTGCTCATGCGCTTACCCTGTGCTCTCTCATCACACAACACTTTTTTGTTGTTTTTAGGTCCCATCAGACAAAGAGGAAATGTAGTGTGCAAGCATAACTGGACATAAATATTGAAATGACTTTACCCATTTATGTGGCACTGTGTTAAAGTGTGAACATCGGTTGGAAGCGAAGACAAATGCTGTGCATATGACACCAAAGCCCCATGTTCAGTTTTTATTTTTACTATTGTGGTAAATAAAGAAAATAGATTCATAGAAATCTTTTGCGTGGAAACCTCTCTTTTTTTTAATATTTCATAAGCCTGTATTTGGCATCATTGAAATGTAAACGCTTCATTTGAGCTTATATACACGCTTGTCAGGTAGAAACCGGTCTCGATGGATCTGGCTTCACTGATCCCTTTAATGTTTCTCAACAGGTATTCTTATGGGAATGTCACCGTTGAACTCCTTTAAATTGATTAAGATTACTCTCAGACTTAAAGGTCCAGTGTGTAATATTTAGGATCATGTGGTAGTGAAGGTGTAGACTGCATCCATCTGAATACACCCCACCTACAGTGGCTGCAAAAAACATGCAGCTCTGTCCTTTATCAGCCGGTGTTGGTTTTGTCCGTTCTGGCCTTTGTAGCTGAGATTTAAATTGTGGTCCACACTTAAATATAGTATGTGATGGCACTGCAACTTAACACTGGATGACACCTGCTAGAAAACATAAAAAAAAAGACAAACAAGCCTGTTTGGAACATCTATAGAAACAAGTTAACCTGCTGCTTCTGCTCCTTTACCATGAGTATACACCAATGAAAACATAAAAAATCAACGTTTTATGGCAATTCTGCAAATAGATGCTTGTAAATCCCCCCAAATCTGACACACTGGACATTAAAAAAAAAAAGGAAAAAAAAAAGAGATTTAATCAGTCTATGGAAAATGCAGCCTTTTTTCAGTCGATATAATGCTATCTTGAATCATGCTGACTCTTGATATACATGCTGTTTCCAGTCTTTTGCTTTTAGATTATAATGGCTTAAACAATGGCTTATGTCACTGTTTCCCATAACCTGGGTCTAATACCCCACCATTAACTGCAGTAAACCTGCTGAATGATTCACATATTTGTCAAAACCTGCTCAAGCTTCAGTCAGGACAAACAGTTGTCTAGTTATTCTCAGTGAGGCTTGACACAACCACCATCATTCTCATGCAGTATGTGACAGACTGACCGAGAAACAAGAGTGAGACTTTCCATACTCTGGTCTGGAGACACAGCTCACACGCACTCAACATTCATTTAACAAAGAGGCCTTTGTCACGACCTGGTGGAGACCTGGGCAAAAACTATTCAGGGTGGGACTTAAACCAGACTTTGCTTGGTATAAACATTTGTCATATGTACACATCAGAGCAAAATTAGTGTCCTCACTGGCATTTTATCAAACAGTTGCTTGTAAACAATTAAAAGATAACATTTTGTAGTGATTTTTCTGAGGTACATTAGAGGTTTATCTCATGTCCCCAAAATGCTGCCAATTAAACCAGAAACATAAAAAGTTGCGTGTTGGATAATTGGGGCTGACAGCTGGTGTCGTCACCATGGCTACCTCTGCACCACATCACTGATCTCTTTAATACAGCTGTGCAGATTGTCCAGGACAGTGTTGGGCCCCACGTTGCTCATCCCACCCCCTCCTGAAGACGAGGCCCTCAGTTCCTGCAGGCTGAGTTCCAGCTTGCCCACCGCCTCCCGGAAGGCAAATTTGTTCCTCATCTGAGGGATGCAGTCCACGTAACCTGAGCAGTAGTCTAGCAGCTGATGGCCAGCATCCAGCACGTGGCTGCTGGAGGGGCTGTCAGAGCTGGCATGGAGGGCGCTGCTCAGGCACTCAGCGCACTCCAGCAGGGCCTCGCGGCTCACCCGCTCCAGGGGGACCCTCTCCGCCTGCTGCCTGATTCGCCGCAGCGCCACTTTGGAAGAGGCAGTGGTGGTGGCGCCGTTGGCCATTTTGGTTGGGGTTGTGTTGTTGCTGGAGGAGGAAGAGGAAGATGCAGGAGGCACTTGTGGTGGTGGCACTGAAGGTCTACCCGTCGCTGCTCCTCCTGACGTCCGTGCTGACCTATGACCTTTCAATGTGTCTCCGTTCACCTCAACAGGTGGTCCTCCCACCTGCTCCTCACCATCGCCGCTGTAGGAGTGCTGCAGGCTGCGCAGTGTGGGAGGCGGAGGAGGAGCACACTTGGGTTTGACGAGCCGTGGTCTGTCTCGGTCTGCCTGGTGTTCAGACAGCAGTTTGAAGCGGTTCCCCTGAGAGTCTAGACCCACCAAGTGCACATCAGCCGGGCTGTGCTTCAGCGTCGGGGAGATCAGGACTGGAACTTTGTGGTTGTGAGTGGGTGCACCTACTGCAGTGGATGGAGCACTTGAACTCGAAGTCTTGGAGGGAGACGACCAACTCTGCTGCCTGTCCACACTGCCCCCACCTTCCTCTCGTCCCTCTCTAACCCGAGACAGAGTCTCCGACTCCCCCACCTCCCCACCCACCCCTGGTGCTCTCACCCCTACAGCAGTACCCCTTGGTAACAGCTTGGCTTTGGGTCTTTCCCTGATCTGTGCCGTTCCCTCGTCCATCCTCCTCAGCAGAGTCTCTGAGGGCCGTGTGGCCCCGTTCTCTGGCTGGGAGGTGGTGGAGGCTGTCCTCTCGAGGGGGGGTTTAGCACTGCGGTTCCTGGGTAAAGTCAGAGCCATACGCTCCAAATCTGGCAACCCAGCAGACATAGAGGAGGTAGAATTGGATCTAGGAAAGGGCTTTGGCCCTCCAACCACACCTCCACCCTCCTCTGAAGAGGTGGTCTTCCCTGTCCGTAGTCCCAGGGTCTTTTTAATGAGTCTAGGGGTAAAAAAGCCAGCAAGCCCCCCCCAACTGCTACCACTTGTAACCTGTGAACCAAGGCCGCCACTTGAGGGTTTCTGGCCGAATGCAGCCCCACAGCAGCGTGGCTGAGGCTGGGTGGGCTCCCCGTGAGAGTGGGAAGGAGAGGCAGAGAACCCCCCCAGACTGTCTGACTGAGGCAGAGGTGGTGGCGCACTGAAGTCGGCTGTGGGCTCGTATTTTTTGTGAGGTTGTGACTCCATTTCCCGGAATGAGCTGCTCCTCTTTGGAGGCGTCGGAAGGTTCTGCTGCAGCTGAGACGATGGCGACGAGGAAGAGGAAGAAGACTTTTTCTTTATGAAGGAGCTGAAGAAACCAGTCTTGCGGTCTCGTGTAAATGTGCCCATATCCTGTGCATCCTCTAAAAGGCTGCTGGGAGATTTATCTCGTGGTTGCTGTTTTCTGGGCAGAGCTGGGGAACTGCTCAAACCCCCTCCCAATAAGGTAGAAGCCCAGCCTGGAAAGACAACAGAGATGCAGATTAAAACACTGCAAAACTATTCAGAACTCAGCAGAACCACATCAACACTTAATCAAATATCAATATTAAATAATTTTCCTCTCTCTCGCCTGCTGATACATTAAAGTCACTCATCTTAGTGAACATAAGTGTGTTTGTCTGTTAAAAAATGCCATCTGCCTCCATCTCTGAATGAAATGCAGTCCTAGGGGAAAAAAGCTACCCCATTTGCTTCAGGTGCTCAATGAAGACATACCAAACAGAAACTGGCTAAACCCGTTACTAGGAGGGAGTGAAATACATTTTTACTATCCTGCAGCTCATCCTGTAGTTAGTACACAATGTTCATTAAGCAGAGAATGAACTGGGAACATTGTAAAAAATTTGAAAAACCCAGTCCGCATTTAAAGAAGCAAATTCTAATATGCAACAATGTTTTTGGCAATAATTTACATTTAAAGACAAGCAATCAGTTAAGATTTACACCTCAATGGTAAAATTATAGTTTCATTTAGCTTATATAAAATTTAATATATGGGCTTATTTTAACTCTTGTGCAACTCGTCTGTCCAGTGTATCTTCTTTTCATTGGCTTTACACCCTCACGACAGCTACCGTCAGTGTGACAGGAAACATAATTTCATGAGGTAAGTTTTATGAACTTAAAAAGTGACACATAAGATGGACAGAGACATAAATATGTATCAGGCTGTTTTCTTTACAAGACAGAATGAGACACAAAACAAACTACATTTTATTAACATACATAACACAAATAAGGAATAACTTAGGAAACAGACATACACCAAATAATATTCAATTTAAAAATGAAATCAAACTTAATGTTATGGTGTTAGTCACTTAAAACGCATTTCTGAGTGATGATTGTATCTTGCTGATTATGTAACAAGAGGAAAAGACAATATGTGAAGTGACACCAGGGACAGAATATACTTTCCACATACAGATTTGGGCATAATTCTTAGACTGACTGATTTTCTCACCCTAACGTGACCACTGACATCCTAATTTTCTGATAAGAATTGTGTCTAGATTGTCTTGTTTGATTTGTTGTCATTACTTTTAAATACATGATATTTATTGTAAAGCAAAACATTTTATTTACCTTTTCAGACTTGCTGCCTCTCATTTTGTACAAGAAAACTCCAATAAGTTTACATTGGCATGTTAACTTTTCACTCCTTTCTTCTCATAGACAAGATGTGTAGTGTAGAGCTAAAGTTGGATAAATTCATAGTCTGCGTATTGACTGTTTTAACAAGTGGCGCCAGGCACAACAAACCCCGCCCCTCGCACATATTGTAGCTTATTATGGCATCGATCCAGCTGATGTCACCATGTCAATGTCTATGCGTGTGCTGTATGTCAGCATAGACACATTTCGCCCATTATAAGTAAATGGGGGAAAAAAATATTTTAAAAGTTCATAAAAACTTTTGACTTTGACCTACTTTTCCCAAAATGTAATCACATCTATTCTGGGTCACAGGCAATTTATAAAACCAATTTGGTATGAATTCAACCAATAGTTTTACCCTCTGAAGTGTTACCACCAAACAAACAAACTAAACTAAAAACAATACCCCTTGCCTCCCCTTTGGAGGGAGGGGTAATAACAGATTCTGATGCTTGGATGACTGTAAAGGTGAGATGGTTGGGGTACAATGGGACAACTCATATGCAAATTATGTTGCTATAAAGAAATTACCATTTCATTTCAGTCACGTTTCTTTAGTGTTGGCTTTTATTTTTAGGTTCTTTTGGCTTTGTCATATCACTTTTTCTAACTTTGGGAGTCATATGCTTGTGCACTATAGTTGCAAGTATGTGCTGAAACACTATTGTAATTCAGAACCACTGTGGGTGATTCTTTCAGACTCTGCATAACTTGACACAGCACTAGTAGATACATCATGTGCCAGACAAATGCTAGCACAGGCGATTATTTTCAGAGGAAAACGATGGCCCTTCTCTTCAGACGGCATGCTTGCCGACGCTGCAGCTGACTTTCAGACCCTCTGGTGTCGTCCACCACACCTGCAGAGTAATAATGGGATGCACGAGGTGGGTTGGTAGTGAGGAGGGCATGCCTGGCTGTACCTGAGTGACCCTGCATGCCGTGGTCAGCTCGCCCATCAAGGCCACCCTCAATGTTTTCCTTGTTTTCTGTGTGCTTGTGGAGTGTGCGGGATTTGGACGGCAGCAGGGGCATATCATGGCTGACAGCGTGCAGCGGCCCGCCATGGCCTGAGGAAGCTGTCTTACAGAGTTCCTCTGCAACCTCTGCAATGTGGAAATAAGAAAATGAATGGAGAATTAGTCACAAAAGTACACATTCAGCATGAAGAAATTTGCCAACCTTGTGAAGCTACAAAAACTTGCATTAAATATATTCACCCTAAACTACAGAGTTCCGGGTAAATTAAACAGAAATTTTCTTGCCTTATAGAATATAAAGTCATAGCCATTTTAACTATTTACATTTACATATGTTCAACTTCCTCATTAAAATATTACTCCACCCACTGCATGATTCAGAGTTAAAAATGACTAAAATGTCAGCAAGAGGGTGAGAGATGAGAAAAAGAATCAAAGGAGAATTTCAGGGACATCACCAGGACAGAGAATCACAAGAATCACAAGAAAGTGATGGAGAAGGGAGGGGCTGACAGAGATCATCTGGATATTTGTTACAGGTTGACAATGGATTTTAAAATGTCAATATAACACTTGTTTGGAGCAGGGAAAAGCTGATGACTCATACATTCACGGGCTGTTATCATCACATCTCCAAAAATTCTGCCACTTTAATCAGATCATACATGACTAAAACTGACTGTCATTCACATTATTAGAAACTAGACAAGTGAACACCTAAACCAATCACCCAAGTCATTAATCAATACATATCACTGAATATAAATCTAACAGACTGTTTTACGCAGTGTTTATATCTCTTAAGAGATACTGTAAAAACCTCTTGAGCTCTATATGTGACTACTGAACACTGTAAAGAATGAGTCTAAGTTCCAAGTTAATGTACCTTCAGAGATGCTGGAGTCGTGGAACATTGTTTCAAAGGCTTGATGGATCTCTGCAAATGAGGGCCTGTCCAGTGGGCTCCACTGCCAGCCTGATGGACACAAACATACAAATAGAGAGGTTAGCCTTGTAAGTTTAGCATTCTAACACTACAGGACAAATCTACTTAACAGCACAGAAAAAAAAGCTCCAAAGCAGTTACTCACATGCTCTCATCAGTTCATAGACCTTGGGTGGGCATCCCTCGGGCTGTTCCATACGATAGCCCTTCTCCAGAAGGTCATAGACCTGAGATAAGTCGATGCCTGGGTACGGAGACATGCCATAGGTGGCAATTTCCCAGAGCAGCACCCCAAACGCTGTGGAAGAAAATGACAGATTAACAAATGAGCACATGGCAAAAAGTGACAATATGAAAATATTGACTGTAATTCTCACCCCAGACATCAGACTTGATGGAGAAGGTGTTGTAAGCGAGGCTCTCTGGTGCCGTCCATTTGATGGGAAACTTGGCCCCTGCATGGGCAGTGTAGGTGTCACCAGTCATTAATCTGCTCAGACCAAAGTCTGCAACCTTCACAACGTGATTCTCTCCGACCAGGCAGTTCCTTGCTGCAAGGTCCCTGAGATGAGAGGAGAAAATTAAAGTGGTTGGAAAAAAAACAGCTGCACACAGAGGTATGAAGCAGAGACGCTGACTCCTCACCTATGGATGAAGTTCTTCTTCTCCAGGTATTCCATGGCAGAGGAGATCTGTGTGGCCATGTACAGCAACACCACAGCGTTTACCTCCTCTTTGTCACATTCTCTCAAGTAATCGAGCAGATTACCATGTGGCATGTACTCTGTCACGATGTAGAACGGAGGTTCCAACGTACACACACCTGCACAAGACGCAGCAGTTACAACACACCTAAAAATACACCTTCCAAAACAACAGCACATCTTAAAAATACTGGGACAGATGGATACTTTAGGTTTTAAAAGAGGGATATCTTCTGGATAGTACTGTGCAAAAGAGAATCATTGGATGTTTTTCACAGGGTTGTAATGAGCATTCTTGTTTATTGTTTAGTCTTTTTATTCATGTACAACAAGGATAAAAGACATGAGAACAGTAATAAAAATACAAACAAAATAACAGGGAGTGCTTCTTTAGACTCGGGCCATCTGTAATTCTTTTATGTGATCATTTGGTCATATGATTTCATATTTGTCAAGTGGCATTTTGAAAGGAATAATGTGTCTGAGACTTCCTTTCATACCTGTAACCTTCCGATGACTGTGACTCTTGAAAAACACATGACACAGAAAAACAAACATGCAAGACGTATTACGCTATCAGGCCAATTTGACGTAATCCATCAAAAAAATTAAATAAAAATCACTACAGTAAATCTGCTATCATCGGTTCAACATCTGTCACTATGGTTGTATCTTGATACAGATATTGAGAAATACATGTGCGCGGCCATTATGACCCTGACAATATAACAAATCTAAAGATGACCCAAGTCTTTTGTAAAGTAGGGTGATTTATAGAAACAAAAGTTGTAATAATAATGACCAGTCTGTGCCATTTCCATACTGACCAAGTAGCTGAACGAGGTTTGGGTGTTTAACCTCCTTCATAACTGCTGCCTCTTTCAGAAACTCTTCAACTTCCATGGTGTCTTCCTGTCATCACATAAAAAGCAAAACTTAATGAGTCATTGTGATAAACAGTTGAGCACAAATGCAGCAACTGTAGCACTACTAAAGTGTAATACTGAAGTCCACCTGTAGGGGTCAATACATAACCATTTTTTGGACACATTTATGCTACTATCCAGATTTTTCCCCAGAGTTATCAGAGATTTCAGTGATGAAATAAGCCATTCCTCTAACCTTGAGTGTTTTGACGGCGACCGTGAGGTTGTACTTCTTCCACACCCCCACGTAAACCTCCCCGTACTGGCCTCCTCCCAGTTTATGCTTCATGGTGATGTCTGTGCGCTCCATTTCCCACTTATCGTGGATAGGTGACACACCGTATACTGTGGGCTTGTTACATTTGGGCGCTGGATAGTGCAGTGTGGTGACCAGGCCATCAGCTACAGTGGAGTGGTGGTGGACCAGCTCGGCCAGGGTGGCAAACCGGCTCTCAGATGTCACATATACCTGAGATAGAGGCCAATCAGAAGGATTGAGAGGGATAAGGATGAGATGGGACCAGTATAAACATCTATAATCTAAGCTCTCCTGAAGTGCCTGTTCCTCTACCTTTCCATCCGAGGCAGTGTTGATGCGGTAGTGGTAGACCCTCCCCTCGTAGCGAAGGGAAATGGACAGTTGTCCAGGGCTGCTCTCACTCTCCCGGACTAAGAAACTTCCGTTAATGAGGGATGAGAGCAGGTACTCTGCAGCGCTGCGGGACACCGGCCCATGGTACCAGCTGTGCTTCTCCAGACTGTTGACAGGAGTGATATAGTTTGAGGGCACCCACCCCTGGCCGTTCTTAGAGCGCACTTCACTCCATTCACCATTCTGGTTGTAGCCCAGCACACGCAGCTTCTCACCTGGACAGAGGAGGTGGGTAGATTGAAATCAAACTGGATGGTCACAAAATCAGAGGCAGCATCTACTGGTGGATCCAAACACAGAGACACAAGGTTTTAAATACTTACAGTGACCTTTTTAAAACATTACAAGAGCAATGTAAAGGCTATTTCAAGGGCCCTGTGCTCTTGCTGGATTTTGGTGATGCTCCTGCTGTGAATACAGAATAATATTGGGTGGTGGGTTTTTAAGCCACTTCATGTTTTTCTGCCTTCAAATGTACCTCAGCTTTCCTCATACCACACATTTCTAATCAGAGCATCTTTTGCAAAAATTTTAGAATTATTAACCTCAACAAGATTTAACCAAGTACTAAGGTTGCATCGATCCGATATTAGGATTGGATATCAGTCCTGATATCAACATTTTAGCCGGAGTGGGGTTCTGTAAAAGAAACTGATCCATAAGACTGATCCTTCCCCTTTAAATTTTTGTGACACGGGATATGTCATGCATGCCGAGAATGGAATGGAGTTGTTGCAAACACAGACAGGCAACATGGATTGAACTAACAGGTTTGTGATTTGGAGGCATTTCAGTCTTACCACACCAACACGCTCGACGGCAGTTTGGAATGCTTGTGCTTGTAAAGTGAATGCTGCCAGGGGTGATGGTAGCACTGCCAAATACAACACGACAAATTTAATTAAAGCACCTGCAGAAGCACCACGCAAAGGAGCACAAGGAATTCCAGCAGCTTAACAGATCAAAAGGAGCCACCACTGCTGGAGGTAGTACATAGATAATGTTGGTAGATGCTCTACGGAGACTCTAAATCAACAATATCGGATCATTATCAGATATCTACCGATACACAAGGCCCAGCATCAGTATCGACATTGGAGCCGAAAAAGTCGCATCAGTGCATCCCTACCAAGCACTAAATATTAATCAATTTTGTTTGACTACCAATATCGTGTAAGATATTTTAAGGTCTAAAATGCACATTATTGAACTTTTTTGGTTTTCAGACCTAAAACTCTGAACCAAGATCCAACTCAGGTTTGTTTGTTTTAATCAGTTTTTTTTAACAGTGTAATTGTTTTTGCTTTGTGTGGTATACATACTTCCTATCATCATTCATATTTGCTGTGTCTCTGTACCAACTTCCTTTTTTGTTAATTCTTTAGTTTATTGCCAATGATGGCCTTCCATAACTTCACATTGCCTAGAAATTATCTAGATGGGTAACCATTTGAATAAAGCTGTGTGTAAAACCATCAACCAAATGGCTCAAATTTGCATGGGAAGCTGAAATTCTCTACACATGAACAAAACATGTTCATGTCGAATGCATTTTACTCAATACCCTTTGGGAGACCATGTGTATTGTTAACCTCTTTATTAAGTCAGAGGACTGGTCATGATCCTTTAATAACAGGTCACATACAGACACAGAAGAAGCCACAGATTCAACATGCCTCTCACTGAAACTACATCAAAAGCACTGCAACAATGATAGGGTTGAGTGAACAGCATATCTGTCAGAGAGCGCAGGGCGAAGCTGGGCATGTAGTGACTTGGTCTGTTGTCTGTGTCTGTCTGTGTTTGACGTCAGTGCGGGGGACTGGAGGCAACAGAGCAGCTGACTAAAGGCTGTAGGAGGGAGGGACCCATCAGTACAACAAACCACTGTCACACGGAGGGCTGGAGGGCGGAGGATCGAGGGCTGAAGGGTGGACAATGAGGGCTGGTGGGTGCAAGGTGGACGCAGAGAGCTGGAAGGTGGAGGGTGGATATGAAGGGGTGGAAGGTGGAGGGCGGACACAGAGGGCTAGAGGGTGGACGTGGATGGCTGGAAGGGGGAAGCAAAAGGCTGGGGGATAGATGTGGAGGGTGGACTGTCCAGGGACAACTGTATTTCCAATCTTTCTCTTCCTGCTCACATTTGTCATTATTGCACAGACTCAAACCATCCTCTATGCAACAAATCAAACATTGAACTGAGGCTTCTGAGAGATGGAAGAGCTGGGTTATTTGACTAAAAACTCATTTTCACAAAATATTGGACCCATTACATTACCAGTGAAAAACATACAGGTGTAGATTTTCATAATTTTGCTAACCAATGTTTTCCTGTTATATTGGTTCAGAAATTTGTATTTTTACGTATGCAAAGGGTGATGAGGACTTAAGAACACTTGAATTATTTTTAGTATAATTAAGATGTATTTGCTTCTTGGGCACAAAAGGTAAAATAAATAACACAAATAATGTTGGTATCTGCACTGGCTGTTGGTCAAACTGTTAAATTAAACATCAGTGTTGGCATCAGTACATTAGTACTAGTACATCCCCATTTTTGTGCATCAGAAAAAAACATTCATCACAAAATAACACAATTTCAGTTGGGAAAGGATCTGAACTGCAATTTAGCAAAATTATGCTAGGTAAGAGTACTTGTTCCTTATTTGCCTTGGGTGCAGGGAAGAAGCACTTGGGTGCTGTACTTGAATCTAACAACGGAGGGTGGAAAACAATCCTGAAGTCCTAAGTCTGGACAGTAAGACACATATGCCGCATGAACATGCAACTATCTCACACTGCAACCAAAATGAACAAATCTAGTAATCTACAAAACGACATTAGATGGAAAGTTATCCTAAACCCGGCCCACCAATCCTCCAGACTCCTCTGTGTCTGTCTTGACAGTTTTGTGGGAGTGGAAACACTGACTGCCTCCACGCTCTACACTCTGGCCCATGTGTGCTCTGAATGTGTGGTGCTCTGGCGTGGCCTGGCCTACAGGAGAGACAATGATTCACCCCAGACATGGGGGCCAAGTAAGACCCACCCCCCCATGATGATCCCCTACCCATTGCTCTCCTCCACCTGTTATTATTACAGGTGAACATATTCAACATTAGCGTGGTGCCAGATGCATGCTGGACTGCTGGGGCTGATGACAAAAGGGTGAACTGGAGCCTGTGAATGCACATGTGCTCAAATGCGGGCAGGAATCTCCAGTTTACTCGATGAGTCAGGGTCTAAACATCATTTCCATCTGATGCAGCTGCCGTGGAAGTCTTAAAACGATGGATAATTAACATAGTGCCACGTTTAATACTTTACACCGGTTACAAGCCTGGCTGTAGGTCTGGATGATATTATGAGGTTATTTTAAGCTCATTACACAGGGGGGGATGGGGGGCAACTGGTTAATGGCTGCTGGTTGAGAGAATGGGGGAGAGGATGTGTAGAAATAAGAAGGGAAAGACTTGCATCACATTGAAAACAATAGTTGAGAGATATGGGCACAAAGGTGAGGGTGAAAACTGTATTAAATTTTACAATAAAAGTCAAATCATCCAGATGGTTATTTGGGTTTTTCAATTTTTGAAAAAGACATAAAACAACAAAAAGTGAAAGTGATGTTAAAGATTCAACAGGATGAAAATCTCAAAAGATGCAGCAAAACAAAAATGATTACATAGCCTCTATTTTTGTGACAGAAAATTATCCAAACCTAAGACAAAACTTAAGTTTGTTACGAGGCCAATAATTATCAACCTCACCACCAGAGGATGAGTATAAAGATATCTAGTGTCTAGAACAGTGTGGTGTGAATCACATACAGAGGGAAACTGCATTAGGCTATGTGTCTAATACTGATTCAATGCTGATTGAATGCCGATTTCACACCACATTTCTAAATCTTTTTAAGACACAGGTATCACAGAGTGATGATTCGGTGTAAGGGAAGGAACTCCGATGTTGCAACCGGTGTCAACAGTCTTCCTAGGGCGTGGTGGAACATGATCAACGAAATGGAAAATAATACACATGAGTTTTGTCCTGTTACCAAGCAGCAATCTTCTTTAGTGATACATAGGCATGATGATGATGATACATAGGCAACTCAAGGACCAGTCTTTCCAGTCACAGTTCAACAACTCGCATACTAAAACAGTTTCAGATCAAACAAACACTTGTGACCATGAGACAAGTCACAGGTTAACAACATATGTAAGGCAAGACTTCTGCTTAATCCAAAAGTATACGTGACGAGGGCAAGGGTAAGGTAATAACTCTGATATCTTTTTTTTTTTTAATTTAAAGCTCCAGGAGTCAGAAATGAGGATTAAAAGTGCCAGAATTTAAAAACACCTTCCTTCTGCAGCTCTTTGCAGTTGGTCTAAATCAAAACACTAAACACAAACACAGACAACCTAATAGTGTTTCTGACCATTATGGGAAACTGATGCCAAAATGTCAATGTTAAAAGAACTGCCATATTTTGTGATGAGCAAAAGAAACCAGACAGAATCTTAACAACTTGTTAACAGTCAAAGGCCCCGTCCTAAAGTTCCCCCTTCCCCTACATTTCTTCCCTACCCCTACGTTTCGAGTAAAGTTTTAGAGGGGTAGGGTGTCCCATTTCTCTTTAGCATCGAGGGGGAGTGGACATTCTGTCCCTCAAAAATGAGTCAACTTGGATGCAGACTCGCTCCCTTTGCTTCAAACGGAGGGAAATAATCTGCCGCTTCGCCCCGCCCACAGCGCTTTACAAACGCTTCCACTTTTCCAGCATAAACATGTTTAACTTATGGTAAACATGTCAACAGGAGCTGGAAAGGAATCACACAAATGTAATACCGCTTTTCCAC